>JBBPDE010000148.1:6870523-6880941 GCA_037974605.1 Nannopetersius ansorgii | reverse complement strand
AATTGTTTTTTTTTTTTTTGTCCCCCCCCCCCCCCCCCCCCCCACCCCCACCCCGACAATTCTACCTCCCCACTGTCCTCTATGTTCTGGTCAGCTGAGTGTGGTGCCTCCTCGGTGGGGAGCGAGGGGGTCCTCCTGTCTCCCAATTACCCAAACAATTACGATAACAACCACGAGTGCATCTACCGCATCCGGACCGACAACGGCAAAGGGATCCAGCTCACAGCCAGCACCTTCCAACTCCGGGATGGAGATTTTCTCCAAGTATGGCTGATCACTCTCACTGCAGCTCCAATTCGATTCATATTCAATCTGTATTTGTGTGACAGCTTCTCAGAAATCCAGGGCCGTCTCAAGATGTCAGTGACAAGAGAAATACTTTGTTCAGAAATAGAATTTACATAATTCCTTTACCTCAGATGTATCATGTCACTCAATATCCAAAACCACATAAGCATAATTTTAAGAGATTGTTTGATTCAGATGGAAGTCTGTGATGGAAGCCTCAGCTTAGTAGAAAACTAAAGAAAAATGTGTAGACATTTTTTTTCCCTTTAAGACAAAAAAGACTAACCTTTTGCGCTCCTACTCTCAAGCAGAAATATAAAGGCAAAGTGTGGTTCCTTCCCACCCTTCAGCATTTTTGATACACTGCAGACTCCTCACTATATCAGCACACACCTCTCAAAGGCCTCCTGTATTAAGAGGAGATAATAGATTAATTAGGTACTCTGGCTTAGTGTGATTTAGGAGACCTTTTGAACGGCTCTGTGTTCCCGAAAGTGCAAAAGTTTGGTGGTGGAGTTGTGGCTGTTGCGTCACCCTCCGCTGTTTGCCGCGTGGTTAACATGTAAGAGCTTGTAATTCACAGAGCACCCGTGCATGTGACTTAGCCAAGGCATTAACTATTCATAGATTCATTTAAGTCTCAGCGCTCAAGGCGCCCATAGCTTCATATGAGAACAGAGCTCCCTGAAGACCACTATGGCCACTAATTAAGTAGCCAGGGTGTGAGTCGAGTCTGTGCGGCAATCATACGCACATAAATCTTTGTTATAGTCTCTTTCCTGCGGAATTTCCGTTAATCCCAAAAACATTATTTCCATGAATGTGTTACGGCTAATTAACTTTGTTACTATCTTTTTCGATGTGAAGCGCTTAATTCTGACACATCCCTTGGCAAGCTCTTTTTTTTTTGTTAAAATGATGACTGCGCTTAATTCCACCATCAAGAATGACTACAGAAGTTATTTTTTGGGTTTTTTTTTACTCTGTGTGTGATGGTTTGGTTTTGTGTGGCTATGAAGATTGGAGTCGGAAACATCTGCCCACTCTGGCAAAGGATTCCCATTCCTCCACAAACTTACAGCCTGCTCTGCACATGCAAGCTAGAGTCACACGATCTATTCCATCAGGGGTTGAAACAATGTCCTCCTCACTAGAAAAGTGGAAAACGGCTGCTTGACATTGATTTATGACCTTTAATATTTCCTATCGTGCTGCCGTGTTGTTACTTTTTTCCCCATCCTCCTCCTTCCTCCTTTTTCCGAGGCTGCCGTCTCAATATGAGTGTAATATCCAAAAGCAATTACAAAAATCCACACAGACAACCACATTCAACATTTTGTTTTGGAAGGGGAAAAAAAATCTCCATAAATATTATGATAGGATGCATAGGGCTGAGTCTCCAGAAACATTTCAAGATGTAACAACCAAAGCCTTGAGCAGCAGAGGAGGAATCCAGCACTTTATAATGCTCTTCTTCTCCTCTGTCTCTTCATTTTTTACAGGTCTATGATGGCCAAGGCAGTTCATCAAGACTGCTGGGCAATTTCACGAAAAGCGAAATGTCCAATGTCATCATCAATAGTACCTCCAACCATCTGTGGATTGAGTTTAATAGCAATGGGACAGGAACCAGCAAGGGTTTCAAACTGATATATACAAGTAAGTGGTTCTGTAAAAGGCTTGGAAGGTCATAGAGCTGCTTTGTGACATCCGTAGTATAAACCGTAGTATAAAGGAATAAAACTGAATTGAATTTATAGCACTGAGAAATGTCATTTTCCTTACCTTCTTGATAAAAAAGAATTTGATGTTGGATGTAAATTATGTGTCAAAATGTACCGTCCACTTCCCACTCCTTACGGTTCATAAATGAGAAGTAGGCCGTAAAAACAATCTATTTGTATTGGTTTTCTGAAAAACAACACAATTAACCCTGAACAACAGCTGACACTGAAATATTGTAACTGCAAACAGAACAGACTGAACCAAAGCACTGGCAATAATGATGAATAATAATGAACAAATAATTACATACACTATATGGACAAAAGTATTGAGACACATCTCAAAATTATTGAATTTAGGTGGCCCCTTACTTCCAGCAATCTTAAAGTTTCATCATACCAAGACATTTTGGACAAGACTGTGCTTTCAACTCTGTGGACACAGTTTGGAGAAAAATTGTTTCTATTCCAGCATGACTGTGTCCCGGAGCACAAAGCGTGCTCCATTTAGACATGGTTAGATGAGTTTGGTGTGGAAGAACTTAACTGGCCCACACAGAACTTCAACCTCGACCCCGTCCAACACCTTTGGGATAAACTGGAACGGAGATTGCGAGCCAGACCTTCCTGTCCAACATCAGTGCCTGACCTCATAAATGCTATATGGAACAAATGGGCACAAATTCATACAGAAACTCCAAAATCTTGTGGAAAGCCTTCCAAGTAGAGTGGAAGCTATTATAGCTCCAAAGGGGGACCAACTCCATATTAAAGTCTGTGTTTTTGAATAAAATGTCATAAAAGTCCCTGTTGGTGTAATGTTCAGGCGTCCCAATACTTTTGTGCATATTGTGTTTAACAATAATGACTGTGTTTGAGGCTCTAATTACAAATAGGTAAGAATGTTCTCTTTTTAAATGCCCAGTGCAATCGAAACAAGTGTGTTTCTACAGCAAACAGCTCGCTAGCCTGCCCGAATCTCATATTTAGTAAATATAACTGAGAGTATGCTGGCTAAGTTAAAGTTGAAACGGACCATTGCCTTAAATTAAAATCTCAGCAGCACTTCTCCAAAGAGAAGTGTTGTTGATCAGGCAACTGTGTACTAAAACAAAACAAAAGACTACAAGTAAAGGTATTATATGACTTCTTAATAATTCCTAATAGCAGACAGTAATGATTTTTTGTTATATGTGCTTTGAACTGAGGTTATAATGTGACTGATCACAGATTTTGACAGGTTTGCAAATAGTTCGCAAAAAGCACAATATATTGCTGATATTATGCAAATTAGAGTCATTTTCACAGAAGTCATTTTAACAAAATAATGATAATGGCGATAATGAAACGATAATAGTGAAATAATAATTTCCCTCCATTTTCATTGTCTTCTTGGCTCGGCTGAGAAGCAGCAGAGTAGATGAGCGTGCAGCAGTTCCGTTCCAGGCCGCCTGGTTTACAATGCCTTTGATAATGCTTAAGTGTGCAGTAGGAACATGCGCGGATAAAATGAGTTGAATGGCTACGGGGCAAGTGCACAGATAAAAGATGATCTTTCAGCCGAGCATATGTTGTGGCAATATTAATTTGAAACGGCCTGCTTGGGGCGGCGGCGGCAGCTATCGCAGCAGGCAGGTGCCTTTTTTATAGGACAACCTTTATGTCATTATTAAGCAAAAATCAGCCCCTGCCTGCCAGGGGGTTGATTTGGGTGGACAGATGTCCACTGGAAAAAAAAAAACAACTCTTTTTTATTCTGATGACCTCACCCGCCTCCTGTTCTGTTCTTTGCAAGGTTTTGACCTTGTCAAGTGTGAAGAACCGGGCACCCCTAACTACGGCTACAAGATCCAAGATGACGGCCATTTCGCCAACACGTACGTGCTCTACAGTTGCAACCCGGGCTACACCCTGCATGGCAGCAGCACTCTCACCTGCCTCAGTGGAGACCGCCGGGTTTGGGACAAGTCACTGCCATCCTGCATTGGTAAGTCCATGCCTGTATATGGCAACATCACCTGAAGTACACTGTGAACTTTGATGCTTGATTGCTTTAGTTATATACTAACTAACTAAAATCTGTGTCCAAACTTGAGCATCAGTTAGCACCAGGGTTGAAATAATCACATACATGCTTCAGACTTTGACAAGTGGTTGAAATCTTAATTACACTTACTTTTCTGACGCTGTATGACATGAGCTTATCCATGAAAAGGATGAAAATAAAAACCTAGCTATAAACAGTAGCAGAAGCTTGACCTCCATCTGAGATTTTATAAAGAAATCAGTTCGGTGGTTGGAAAATAAAACTATTGAAGTGACATCTCTTCTGTGAACGTCACACACTTCTGTGAAAAAGTAAGTTGGCAAATCATCTTCTAGTGGAAAGATCTTGACCTCAGATGCAGTAAAAGGCATTAATGTGGCTTTTAGTCTCTTCCCATTCACTAAGCCTGGTCTTGTATGAGTGAAAATGAGTGGTCACGTCTAGAGTTAAAGCCACCTCATCAAGGCTACTTAATAACTCGACAAGTGTGTAGGCATGTTGTTCCATTAGTCTCCCAAGTGCAAAACTAAAGTAGCTAAATTCAGACACCAAACATCTTGGCTTACATTTGGGCAGAAGAGGAAAACTGTGTGTTAGTTTATTTTTCGCTTACCTATTAATTTTTCTAATTATACATTTTTCATCAGAAGTGTTTGAAGAAACCCTTAGTTTCTAATGGGTTCTGGAATATTAAGTCCATGGTGCATTCAGCAGTTGTGCCTATGTGCTAATTAGAGTGATTACGCTCTCTCAGGCATGCTCTTTGTGTTTTGAGCATTCTGCCTGTAATGCAAGGGAATGTGAAGTTTCTGCTCTACGTCACCAATAATCCAACTGCTTGTCAACATTTGTCATTACTTACAGAAATGGTATCAAAGGACGATGAGAAAAAAGGAGAAAAAACACACAGAATGTACTGCAGCTAAAAAAATATGATTCATTTTAACGGTGCTTATTTAAGAGCCTGTCAGAATCATCACCGTTTATAGCTGACTTTGGAAAGTTTCTTTTACTTGAGAAAGATAAATGTCACCGCAGCTGTCAGCATGTCACATGGCAAATGTCTTAGTGTGTGAAAATGCTGGAGTCGAGCTCAGGGCAATGGTAGCATTACTTATACAGTACGGGTGTGCAGAAATACGGTTCAGAAACTGGTTGATGGAGAAAGGTGTAACAGTTCAGTGCAAGACTGGAATGTTACTTGGATTTGTTGAGTGATTCATTTTTTCAAAGGGAGCATTATTCCTTTATTAGAGCACAGGAAGCAGTGGAAGTCTCCCGTGGTGTATAAAGTAGAATAATGAATGTTAAAACCCACTCGGAGAAAAATATTAGTACAGCGTTGCTCAGGTATAACAATGCCAATGTAAAAAATCCTGTGAGTCAAGCCGTAATGGGATGATCCTTGTCTGCGCTGTCATGTTACTAACGGTAGGATGAAGTCTTTGTTAAATGAGCAAATTTAACTGCTATCCACTCTGCAATTTTCCATTCTTCATTTTGGATCAGTCCGTGAATATAATGGTCGCAGCTTCCTGTATATAGAAGTATAATGAATTACACTCACCAGCCATAAGTAATAAACAGCTGCCTTGTAGCTCCACCTTGCTGGTTTACAGGGGCAGACCAAACCATCAGATCCTGACCACAAGACCAATATTGAGCTTTTAATTGGCAGACTTTTCATTTATTCAACCTTTACGCTATACTTAAATCGACATCTGTTTTTTGACCAAGTTAATGCCAGCTAGGTTACACACCTAAGCAAAAGTCAGAGCTTAAAGCAAAAGTAACGAACGGCATGGAGTTAAGAGTAGAGTTTTTTTTTTTTTAATGAATATGAGGAAGAAGAAAATAATAAGAAATAACAAAGAGCCTAGTTAGTCACCAAGGTGCTCGCTTGAAGACAGTGAGGGCAGATCTTATCCGAAGCGGGAGTTCATTCTACCAGTGGAGAGCCAAGACTGAGTAGAGTGTTGACGCATGTCCTCCTGTTCTTTTGAAAAAGTGAAAATTCAGTCATACATGAACACACCACAGCACAAAATACTTCCTCTGCATTTAACCCATTCACCAAGTGAAGCAGGGGGCAGCTAAGAACACAGCGCCCGGGGAGCAGTGTGTGGGGATGGTATCTTGCTCAGGGTACCTCAGAGATGCCTAGTAGTCTTGGGAATCAAACCCGTGACTTCCTGATCACAGGGCGAATGCCCTAACCACTAGGCCACCAGCTGCCCCATACGTTGCAGGTGAGGAACATAAGTTGAGCAGTGCTTGATGCCCTGAGAGGATGGGAATGAGCTTAGAAAGTATTCACAACCCTGCAGTGGCACTGATGTGTGCTACAGTGCCAGATACACTTAAACAAGTGCCACGCACACTAACATGCCATACCATATCAATGTCATTGCTGAGAACAGTCCACCATCGAAATAATGTCCAATCAGCTACGCTTATGGGATCAGAAGCTGACCAGTGATGAATGGGGTAGAGGGTAATAAATTGTGTATAACAACAGATGGGCTGCAGTCTGTATCTGTACGTCTATTTAGTGACCTTTAACGTAGGTGAAGCTCATACAGTGTCCAGAAAAAAACTCTTTGTATTGACAGTCAGAGAGAGTACTCAGGACTGCACTAATGATGTCAATCAAATATGAAGAACAAGAAGCATCGAATAGATATTTGTCAATCTTTGGCAAAGTTCAATCACAGAGATAATCTGAAATCACGATCAGTCCAAATAGCCCAAGGGACAAAGGGAACAACAGATCATCCATGCATTGCAAAGGACAAGTCAAAGACCAGAAAACATTCTGTACACTCTGAGAGACAGCACTTCACAGTGATACTTTCCAAGCTCAGAGTAAATACTGCTACAAACAGAAAGTCTTTGGGTAATCTTGGCTTTGACTGCTAGCTCCCCTCAGCACAAGGAGGGTCAGCTGCAGCACAAGATCTCACAGTCTTCTTAAATCTGATGTGTAGGGGGCATCCCAGGAGTGGAGCCTGTCTTTCCAGTCCATAGGGTGCAAATCACAAATAAGTAAAGTGAGTGATGTGACGTAAGTGAAGTGATACCACACTATAAATTTGGGCTATAATACAGTAATACTTGTCTCTGTGCAATATTTTGATATTTTCATTTTATTTGATATACTTTACCCAGTTGCAGCCTGACAATTTCTGATCATTTCTCCCTTTTCCTGTTCTAACTTACCTGGGTTAACTTACTGCTACATTCTCCTTTTTTCTCCAACAAGGTGCTTGTGACCTTCTAACATACGTGTGTAAGCGTTTTGATTTCTTTGGTCACTATACAAACAAAACCTGCAACACTCTCAGTATGTGATGATTTAATGTATAGCCATTTAAACTAAAGGCTAAAGGTACATCCATAAGAGGTGTTTATAAGAGCAGTTGCATGAAACTCTGAGATCAGTGCTTAGCTCTGAGAGGAAGAGTAAGGATTTCCCTTTGTTGTGAATTGACAGAACTCATCTGCCATTAGTTCCTTAAACCAACCAAGCAGTTTTTTTTAATGCGTACTCTTGAAAGGAGACACATGGTGCAGTTCTGCATTGCTCCAGTGCCCTAATTAAAATGGCTTGAATGAGATATACTGCAGGTCTTTGGCATGGAAAATGGATGACGTTGCCCAGAGCGGTCATTATATTCATTTGTTTGAATTAGTCAACATAATAAGGCTGTTTCCTTTCCCTTTCGGCTGACTTCAAGTCTCTCGTGTAGACAGTTTGAGGACCAGTTGAAGATTCTCAGAATGTTAAAGCAGATTGAGTTAATTCTTGGTTTGGAGAGCTGAGAGTGATGAAAGTCACATCAAGATAAACTTGGTGCTTCTTTGAAGTCTCTAAAATGTGAGAAAAATAAAATCAAATATTAAAATACATAATTTGCAATTTCTTCATTGTATCATTCCTTAAGTTATTTCAAGGTTTGTGTTCACTAGTTTCTAGAATGTGGAAGTAGTGAAAAATAGCAGTCTCTTTTTTCACACTTTTCACACATATAGTTCTCTAACACACCTGAACACTTCTACCTGAGTGTGTTTCTGTGATGGTTCCGTTTCATACCACATTCCCTTCTCCAAAAATGTAGGCACATCATGTTTGGTGTCTGGAATTTGCTTCTTTGTGTACTTTGTACTTGAGCTACAAAGCTAATTTACCTACCTAATCATTTACATGCATTTACATGTCAAAATCAATTGCCACACAATGGTACTTTCATTTTTACGAGACACTGTATTATTCAGTGTATTGAGAGGTTATAGCCCAAATATCTGATTGGGAACAAAAGGGACATGTGTTGCTATTTAGTACATTTTCATTCAGTGTCCTGCTAAATGTATCTGAGGGTGTTAAGGAACACCATGTCATACAAAGGTGAAGGTGTTTTGAATGTAAGCCTCTGAAGAAAGTGCCACTTCAGAGACCAAATGACTATGTGCAGTTCTTGTTGAAGCCTAGCTGTTACATTTGTGGTAGAGAAAACTGTAAAAAGGATTTTTCTAACTATGTTTAGTATCTGTGGAAAAAGTCAGTGTGTGTCTAGTAACTGTCCATATTGTATTATCCTTGCTCAGCCGAGTGTGGAGGCCACATCAGCGGTGCCACATCTGGTCGCATCTTGTCACCAGGCTACCCGGCCCCCTATGACAACAACCTCCACTGCACTTGGTCCATTGAAGCAGACACAGGAAAAACCATCAGGTACCAAAACCCATGAACTCCTCTCTGAACGCTGGCTCGGCAACGGGTTGTGCATTTCTCACTGTACCTCCGTTAATTCCCAAGCAATTCTCACACAACTTATAACATGGCACGGTGATTGCATCGCTGCCCTGCTACGAGACCCGCCGCTGGCTGGCATCTGTTACTTCAAGTCCATTATCGTAAGAGCAGGGGAGAGAAAAAATGGCTAACACAAGCAGAGATAAGCCAATTAGGCTCTCAAAAATGGGCTGAACATCAGGTAAGCCAATTCAGTTTAAAGAAGAGATTGCGGCAGTAGTGCGATTTGACAGCCCTGCTGGATGCGCTCCATTATTTCAGAATGGAAAAGGGGTTTCCCCCCCATCAAATTCACACTCAGTGTCTCACTCTTGGTACAGAAATGTTGAAGCTGGATAAAGGATTTGAATAAACAGTTCTGTGTTTGCTCTCGCACTGCCACTGAGGGAGCTCAAAGATGTCAACCCACATGTCCAAAAGGGCTGGTTAGCGTTGATGTGACTTCTATTGCTGAATGGCTTGTTGGCAGTGTTTTAGCTCCGCTAACATTAGCTGTGGTTGATGTGAGGGCAGACAAATGTCTCGTTGGGTCTAAATAATCGGAGCTGAGATTTTGCACAGCACTAAGCTGAAACCAAGCAAATGGCCAAGGGACCCTAAGGCAGGGCACGCAACCTCACAAAGAGATGTGTACTTTAGCTGTTCACGTGTGAGTTGAGATTATCTTAATTATGTGGAGACTGGGCCCAGAACGCAGCTTAAATAATTCCAGAACGTGGAATTATTTAAAATCAGGAAAAAACAGTGGTGTGAAATCAACACTGAGTAAAATTATTGTTGTTGAATTATTGAACTGCAAGACTTAATACTAAAGACTTAATACTAAATTTTAAGTTTAAACTTGACCTCTATTTACCAACTTTTTTTACACTAAATAGCATTACATTGATCCAAGAAGTAAAACTAATTTGTTATTTCAAATAAAATTTGCTTCCAAGAAATTCATTTTGGGATTAATGAATTATGAAAATGCAATCCTATGTCATACTTGTGCTATCAATTAACTGAAGTAGTCATTATTTAGAATTATAATAATTCTTTTCTGTGACTATTATTGCATTTTATTTATTGTTATCAACATCAGCATTATTGACTCAATTACTCCTTTAAATGATAAGATATAATTAAATCTTATAACTGGACTACAGTAGATTACAGTAATTAGAGTTCATTTATCTTTAGTTTAGTATGCAGCAGTGGCACTAATTCTAGTGTACCCCTGCAGTGAGTATGTTGGTATTTCCTATTCTCTAATGAACCCGATCCAACAAATCGTCTACTTTACAAGCTCTTCTGCAGCTGAAAGAATCAGGGCTTTGAATTTACATGTTTAAAAATTTTCAGGAAGGTGCACATGAACAAAAAGTAATACATCACCATAATTCCTGCCAAAAGAAATAAACTGAAAGACAGCAGTCGTGTTGATGTAGCACATTTTCTTCATTTGCTAGCACCTGATATACAAACTGGATTCCAAAAAAGTTGGGACACTATACAAATCATGAATAAAAACTGAATGCAATGATGTGGAGGTGCCAACTTCTAA
>JBBPDE010000148.1:6857342-6870220 GCA_037974605.1 Nannopetersius ansorgii | reverse complement strand
CATCTACGTTCTATTACAAATAAAATATTGACATTTGCCATCTCCACATCATTGCATTCAGTTTTTATTCACAATTTTTAGTGTCCCAACTTTTTTGGAATCCGGTTTGTACTTTATTTTAAAGAATGGGGCAAGCATTACCTTGTGCTGAACAGGACTACTCCAAGGCCATTGTTGACAAGTTTAAACCCTTAAACCCTGATCATATTATTCGATTTGAAGTCATTTCATGGAACCAGCAAAAATGTATGTAAATGCAAGTCAGTTATTAATTATGAGAGTGGAATGACCTGTGGACCCACATGCATGATGTGTCCACTTGTTGCTCATTGAAATAAACTAAAATAGAAATTCCAAAATGTGTCAATTCTGATAGCAGGGGCATGTTGTTCTTGTGGACTGATGTCTACATCCAAAATTTTGTAGGTACTTAGCAGCTGACAGTGCTAATGGTAACACATGGTAAACATTTATACAATCTACCAGGATTGGCATTATGAAGAAATTTAACATTGATTGCTGTATACTGTAGGAAATATATAATTGAATAAAATGGTATATAAAAAAACAGGTTGCCACACATTGACCACATTTATAATGAAAATGTAATCTGCAAAATATTTTTTTTGAACAGCAACACTTGGACTTCCCAATGGTAGACATTGTTTATACTGCTATTTTAATGATGCATGTTATACTGTTGACATTAAAATTACAGCAATTATTTTATTATTTTATTCTTTAAAATTCAAGAAAATGTTGCATGGTAGCCCAGCATCACCTGAACACTCAAATTTCAGAGGGCACTATGTCTTACAGTATCAGTTTGGAATATAAGTGATAACTGATGCTAACTCATAACTGATGCTATCTGACGATAATATATATTGAAGCAATTTCCACCAATGCTGATATAATTTAAATTTTATTGCTACTTGAGCATGTAAAGATATTAGTAGGCAAACAGTCTTATTTTGTGGGAATGAAAAGCATTCTTCTGTCTTGTTGACTGCTGACACCAACACAAATGGGAAGTTGTTGGACATGCAGGCTTGGACCTGCCAATACAGGAATCTTTAAGTAACTTGTGTATGTAATCATGCTTCAGTAATCAACAACATTTGGAACCCTTGACATGTAAGAGTTTGATCTTGTGTGTTTGCCTGCAGTCTCCACTTCATTGTCTTTGACACGGAGGTAGACCACGACATCCTGAAGGTGTGGGACGGCCCAGCGGAGAGTGGGATTCTTCTGAAAGAATGGAGCGGATCTCTGCTTCCTGAGGACACCCACAGCACCTTCAACATTCTCACGCTGCAGTTCGATAGTGACTACTTCATCAGCAAATCCGGCTTTTCCATCCAGTTCTCCAGTAAGCATCTCCTACTGTTTCTCTCACCAGCACCGTCTCAGTGTCTCTCGCCCTTGTTTCATCTCCCTTGCTGTCACCATATCCTGTATTCTCTTTGTAGTTCCCAGCTCACACGGAATGATGTTGTTTCATTTCTGATCTATTTATTTCCAGCCTATAGCCACAGAGATATGGCGCTCGAAATGACTTTAATTACTCACTGGAACTATATAATTAAACTTGTGTTCAACATAAGACAAAGTCGATACGATGGGGCTATTTTTCAGTATCTGTGTAGATGTGCAGCCGAGATCATATGCATACGGATGCTGTCATGTGAGTTGTTGGGAGGCTCAAAGCATGCCATATTTAGAGGAGAGCAGCTGTCTCTGCCCCCCCCCCCCCCTCTCTCTCTCTCTTTCTCTGTCTGTCCTCCTCTCTCTCTCTCTCTCACTCTCCCATCCCTCAGTCTCTGATGTATGCCATACTGATCTTAAACTAATTTAAAATTTATCTGCATTACTTCAGCTACAACTGCCACAACCTGCAATGACCCAGGCACCCCCCAAAACGGCAGCCGCTATGGGGACAGCAGGGAGCCAGGAGACACCATTTCCTTTCAGTGTGACCCGGGCTACCAGGTCCAGGGGGTGTCCGAGATCACCTGTGTTCAGCTTGATAACCGCTTCTTCTGGCAGCCTGACCCGCCCACTTGCATAGGTCAGTTCCACTAATGTTTTGTGCTTCAGCAGCACTCGCCTCCGCCGTCCTCTTTGCTTTAATTGAATAGTTTCTCCTTGCCCCACAAGTGGCCAAGACATGTTCTGTTTGCTTCTTTATTTTTACACTGAAACTACAAGGCTAATGTAGCTAAAAAGTCCATGAAATCTACGTCTTATGTCGTTGCATCAATGCTAAAAGAAATAAACTTCAGACTCCAAATAAACTGAAATATATAAATCTTTCTGCCATACCATTCCTTCCTTTTTGAAGTCACGTTTTCCTGCAAATATTGGTGCACTAATTTTGTATTCCTATTCAATATATTTGAATATTAAAAGTCATAACTTTTGGATATTTTATCAATAAGTTCAGCACACAAACAGCAATTGGGCATTTAAATGGACAGAAGTCTGTTCGCTGTAGAGGATGTGTACTTTTCACTTCAGAATATGTAATTGGACCAAGGGTGCACAAACGTTTGCATTACATTACATACACAGGCAAGGAAAAAAATAAGCGACAACTTTTACTTATTTTTCTGTTCGCTGTTTGTACGATGTGCAGCAGTGTGTTCGTATAAAATACACAGGCTGCGATTCTTTTATGAACTACGGCAGTGTGAACTGTGTAAAAAATAAGAATGCCTCCATATGTGTTGCAAGTGCAGTAGTTTTTTATAGCAGCTTTTCTATGGTCTGTATTCCAGCAGCTTTACTCCTGATTCAGTTTCTGATAGGATAAAACACATGCACATACTATGCACATAAAAATTGTTGCAATTGTAGAATAATGTAAGAGTGCGGTGTAGTTTAACATTTCCAATGTATAATAAATTACTGTATTATTTTGTATATTTTCTCCAAACATTTTTTGTTTGGAATTTTGAATCAAGTGTGGTCGAGTGTATAAAACAATACTGTGTAAAACACACTCAAATCACAAAAGCAATTACCAGAAAAAAAAAAAATGATGTGGTCTCTTATTTTTTTCCATGGCTGTACATATTATTACATTGTTGTGGAAAGAAGAAATGTCGTGTCCATGTTTTTCATTGTTTGACATTGAAGCAAATACATTAGGTCAAGTCAAGACTCTTGTCACAACAAAATTTAAAAATAATTAATGACATTATTATGGGATAATGTGATTATATTATGCTATGAAACACTTCTGCAATGTTAATCCAGCACGTAACAACCAACAATATCTCTAGATCCTGTGTCGCTTGTGTTTAGAATATGACTTTAGATATTACAGACTGTATAGCCTTGCTTGTATAGGAATTTAAGAGACTTATGTAACATTCCTTCGAGCACGGTTTTAAAGGAACAACTCAAGCTGCTAGCTAGTTTATTATTTCCTAAATTATAGTGTGTGCACGCTCCTGCCTGCTCCCAGACCTCTGATTGTTTTCTGTTCTGTTCTTTTTTTTTTCCTGTTCCACCACCTAGCGCAGTGAAATGCTGAGGACAAGTATTGTGTAGCATGCACTGGGAAGACATATGCAGTATGGAGCACATTTATCAAAGACTGTCTATATTGAGATTGTGTCTTCAAAACTGGTTGCCATGTTACAGTGCTGCAATGTTCTCAGCCACTCTTAAGAGCCAAGAAAACCAAGGCTTAAGCTCTTGTCACCAAGGTTGTTTTCATGCTTAGCGACAGCCAGCCAGTTGGCATTGCATAGGTCGCTGCATTTGATATATTAATTATTACTTTCCAGATTGAGAAGTGACATTTACATATCCTTCCAAATAATTGTACCCAGCGCCACTAAATCTTCTTGATAATTCATCGCATTATTGATCTCCACCTTTTTTTTCTAATGTTCCCAGAGTCCTTCAACTGTTATTGTCCTTCAGATAATGAACTTAGAGTAATCACTGTGTAATCAATTCAGCAAATGCTGCTCATCTTCTGTGTGTGTGTGTGTGTGTGTGTATGTGTGTGCGTGTGTGTGTTTATGTGCATATGTGCGCATGCATTTATTGAAGCCCTCGTGTTAAAGCCATCTCACGCCCTCTCTCTCCTTGTTGTGATAGCTACCTGTGGAGGCAATGTGACAGGACCTGCTGGAGTAATTCTATCACCCAACTATCCTCAGCCCTACCCGCCAGGAAAGGAGTGTGACTGGCGAATAAAAGTCAACCCGGACTTTGTCATCGCTCTAATTTTCAAAAGGTAATGTGCTCATTCACGGTCGGAGGCCACCCACTCCGATGCCACCAGATGGGCGCTTGCATTATACTGATGTGTGTCAATGTGATAAACCACATTAGAATCTCTTTCAAATTGAACCACACTGAAGTGTCAAGAAAGTGTACACACCGCTGTTCATAATTTAAAACCATATAATCGCTTTGTCACGTTATAACTTTTTAATAGTAAACATTTGAATATAACCAGCAAACATGAAATATAATACTTTTGCACAGGCCACATTTTATGTTTTGCCTTTTTTTTCTCAATATGTTAAATTCCAATGTGTTAAATAAGTAATATTATACTTACATTAACACATCCAAATATTATAAAATATTTATTATTCTGATCCATGACTATTAGAGTTTGTTTTGGCCAACTCAGTTTGAACCATTCATATCAAAACACAATAAAAAATACTCACATTGCTAATTTCTACTGCTATCTCGATGGGATTGTGGTTGGGTATTGGTACACTAGGCCAACAGCTTTAGATGTGAACAATTTTTGCTGTAGTAGATTAAACCAGACACTCTTCTTGGATGGCCTACACATTCTGTGGGAATGTGTGCCCATTCAGTCAAAAGAGCATGTGTGAGGTCAGACATTGATGTTGGACAAGAAGGGTTGGCTCACAATCGATGTTACAGTTCATCTCTGAGGTATTCTGTCGAGTTGAGGTCAGAGCTCTGTGCAGGCCACTGGGGATTCTCCACACCAAACCTCGCTTTCTACATGGGGCACAGTCATGCTGGAATTTGAAAAGAATGGTAGCTACAAAGCATGAAATTCTGCAAAATTTCTTTGCATGCTATAGTTTAAACATTATCCCTCTCTACGAAACTTTAGAGTTGGAACTATGCATTCAATTAGGTAGTATTCTCCCGGCATACTCCCAGATTAATCCATCAGACTGCCAGACAGTGAAGCGTGATATCACCACTCCAGAGAATGTATTTTCACAGTTTCAGAGTCCAGTGGAAACATGCTGTGCACTTCTCCAGCTGACGCTTGGCATTGCCCATAATGATCTTAGGCCTGTGTGCAGCTGCTTGGCCCTGGAAACCCATTTCATTTAGCTTCTCAGGCACAGTTCTTGTGCTGTTTCTTCCGGAGGTGGAGATGAGTGATCCAACACTGTAGAGGATACCCACTACAGTCTTCAGCAATGAGTTGGGTGATCTGACCAATTTGTCAGTCTTTGTCTGAGGAGACTGTATAGAATTGTTCTTTATCCTTTATACTCTTAGAAATGAGTGTGACTTAAACATCTTTAGGTGTGTACACAGGGGGTCCTCGGGCTACGACAGTCTTGTTATACAAAGTTTACGATGCACACTCACATTAAAACTTTGCGACATGAGTGTCTTACGTAGTTTAAAAAGCAATAGTAATGCTCCAGAATTACTTGGAATTAAAGCTTTTGGCATCCACTTGCATGCAATGCTGTTTTTTTGGTTCCATAATTTTTCCATTTTTTCTTTCCAAATTTAGTGCTGGTCAGTTTGTCATCAAATATTCGCACAATGTAACGGGCTGCTGGCATTTTCACACCGCAGAATCATGATGTGATGGATCTGTATTCCTATGCTATTAATCTGCATTTATATTGTCCTCCTCACCATCAGATGCTGTATTCATAATTTCCTGAGCTGTTATTGTAAGGAAGTCGCCTTAGTGAAACTTTTTATCTGCTTAAAACACATTCATTTTGTCCCATCCTTAATAATAAGAAATGAGGCTACTCATTTTTCTCTGAAACAAAAATTGGACGGTTCTGCTGCATCCCTCATTTCTGTTTCCTCCAGCTTCTTTAGGTGTCTCTTTATCTTGGTGGTGATGGAATGTTCAGAGTGAAAAAAAGTGTCAGGTAACCGTCCGCCTAATGTCAACACAGTCAGTGTTCAGCTCTGCTTTCTTTCTTGCACAGCTTTAACATGGAGCCCAGCTACGACTTCCTGCACATCTATGAGGGTGAGGACTCTAATGGGCGGCTGATCATCAGTCTGCAGGGCAACCAGGTGCCTGACCGCATCGAGAGCAGCAGCAACAGCCTTTTTCTTGCCTTCCGCAGCGATGCCTCCCTAGGCATGTCTGGATTCGCAATTGAGTACAAAGGCAAGTCCCCCACCCTCAATGGCACTCTTACAATAAAGCTAAAGTCTAAGTTCTTTAAAAGGATATAAATGCCATTGGCTCCTTGGTTTGAATGAACTTTCATATTACTTGCTGCAGTTTGGGAGTTGCATTATGCATTGTTTTTAGCTGTATTGCTAACTAGCTAGTTAAGATAATTTCATACCAGCAATTTACTCTAAGATGATTCCAAATGATTACCCCTTATTTATTTTCATCTTGATGATGTGTCAACTGAAATCAGCCAGGAAATGTACTATAATTTCAAGTGATCATGTGGAACATTCTCTGCATTTTGATTGGCTGTTTCTTGAGACTCAAAACTGGGACGACTACAAGTGCTATAGCTGACTTCCAGACAACTTTCGAGTGAGTCACGTTAGAGGCCTTGCAACAAGTGGAAAGTGATGCATTCAATTTGTTTCATTCAAATGCAAGTCTCATTTCCACATTAATAAAATATATTAAAACAGTGTAATTATCAGCAAAAGTAAATAAACTAAAAGAAGACAAAATGGTGTTGCAGTAACGTATTATTCGTATGGAAATGATGTACAAATTTGTACTGTTAGTCTATTTTCAGCATTGCTCACGATGGAAAATTATAGAAAATGGATGTCATGTTGACGTTCAGTTTTAAGTATTCAACATTCCTTTCCCTGAACCAGCTCATAGGCTAATACATCAAGCCTTTCATGAGATGGAACTGGAAATGGAGGAGAGATATACTGCTGTAGCATGGCCACTGAATGAACATTAGCACTGTTGGTTATAAATATGCTTGCAGCTAGCAGCCTATTGGTTAGGGTGATCAGAAGGTTGTGAGTTTGAATCCCAGGACTGCTAGTGGCACCACTGAGGTACCCTTGTGCAAGGTTCCATCCCCACACACTGCTTCCTGTGTGCTGTGTTCCTGGCTCCCCACTGCTTCACTTGGCGAGTGGTTTAAATGCAGAGAAATAACTTTATGCTGCTCACTATCTGCTGTAGAGGATACCCACTACAGTCATGTATGACACATGGACACTTTACTTAACTCCAATAGCAATGTCCAGATTATACTCCAGATTTAAGATCCCTTTCTGTTGATGCATTTTAAAGCTTGGAGAAATGTTTGAAAAAATACTGTTTTGGGGTGGTTGTATGACATTAAAGAGAATGGATTCCTTAAATGACAGATGATCACAGAAATCAGATAAACTGTTGGCAAAAATATCTGGCTTATTGAGATCCCTTCTACAAAAACAACTTGATCCTGGAAATTGCTCATATTGTGACGGCACAGACACACACAGACACAAACACACAGAATAATATAAATGATAAAGTCTAATAAATCTAGTAATGTCATGCTATGCTGAATAAATATAGAATCACTTGACACCTTAGTCTGATACTTTAGTTTCAGGTAAGGTTTGATGTGACATACCTGACATGACTTAGTTTGAGATAAGAGTTGCACCTGGTCTTGCTTGGTTGTATTTCTCAACTTAGCTGTCAGGATTGGCTGAGCACCACAGTTGTATGATGTCTTTATATGGGTATTGTATTGCAGTGTTTCCACTTGTAGCATTTGTTCGAGGTGAACCACCATGCCAAATTTTTTGCTGCCACAACAATAAAAAATCAATCAATGCAACTCCTGCGCGACCCAACCTCATCCCAGTCGACCAAATGAACGCTCCCCAAATGTATTTAGAGACTTCAGAGTTTGAGACAGGACCCTCTGGAACAGAGTTTGGTCTTTCAGAATAGAAGTTTGAATAGGACTTTGAAACGCTGATACTTTAATGTTGCAGTTGACTTAACATGTTTAGCTCCTGATCACCTTCTCTTGCTTCATGTGACAAAGCTTCAATGTGAAAATAACGAAAAATATGTTCCATTAGCTTATATTACATGTTAAAATTATTTTCTCATTAGCTTGTGGTGTTTGGCTGAATAACATTGTTAATAGAGCTTTTTCCCACCCTCAAAACTAGAGTTTCTGTTAGAATTTGAGCAATTTAGAGCATTTATGAGCTCTGGCACGGACGAGAACATCTGGCTCATAGTCTCTGTTCCAGTTCACCCCAAAGGTGTTGGTGGGGTTGAAGTCAGGGCTCTTTATAGGCCAGTCAAATTCCTCCACATCCACCTGATTCAACCATGTGTTTATGAGGTTTGCTTTGTGCACTGGGGCACAGTCATACTGGAATAGAAAAGGCTCTTCGCCAAACTGTGTCCACAAAGTTGGAAGGATGGCGTTGTCCAAAATGTGTTGGTATGCTGAAGCGTTAAGATTACCCTTCACTGGAAGTAATGGGTCTAGCCCGAACCCTGACAAACAGGTGTGTCCCAATACTTTTTTGCATATTGTGTATTTCATATCTGTGGAATGCTTCAGCCATTGCAGTTGTCTGTACTATTTCGCTTTGTGATCATTAAGAGAAGAGGAAATGCAGGGAGGAGAGAAGCTTATGGGGGTCAGTGGAGTCCCTACAAAGCCCACGCCTCATTACGCTTTATATACTTAAGATGCCGTTACTGACATTCCATGAAGTAAAATGTGGAATTTTCTTCCGCCGTCACACGATTTGCATCACGTTAGAGCGAAAGAGCCATGCATCTGCTTAATAGCATATTAAGTGTTTGGCGGAGTAACAGCCATTCTGTCATTAGTCGGCTTCTGTTAAGTGGTTTCGCCGCAGCGTTTGTGTGTGTGCGCGTGTGTGTTGTATATTAAGTCAAATATTGTGCATCCACTTTGCAATATTATTAACCTTTCTATTTGAATACCTAGTCATTTTCCTCAGGGGCAAAGCCTGTTTCTCTTTTCTTTAAAGAATGTACTTACGAAATGCCAAAGCAATTCAGGGCTGACAGCGTGCCCACCCTCCCTCCCAAAAAAACCCCAGTAATGTGGCTTTTTATTTTAGACAGCCCGCCCACTGTGTTTATGTTGTAAGATAAAATGTATAGATGAAGAATTTGTTTTCTTCTTTTCTCTGCCTGGGCTACAAAGCTGCTGTGTTTTATTTCCAGACACATAACTACTTTTCAAATGAAATATCCAGAGCACTAACGGAAACTGGCCCGTGTTGCTTGTGAAATGAGACTTTCTCGAGGCTCCTGGGTCTAATCACACTCTCGGCACAGGCTACTAGCCCAGTCCGTATTAAAAGTCTTTAAAGAGACAGGATCTGAAAGGATATGCTGATAAAAATCCATTCAAGTGTTGTTAATATTTTGGTTGAAAGCCTAGGGTCTGCTCAAATATATTCGTTAATCTCAGTTTTGGTCTTGAAGCCCCACATTTAGAGAACTGCTGCTTAAAATGCTAGGAACACATTTTAAATTGGGAATTAGGCCAAAAGTACATTACATGGACAAATGTATTGGGACAAACCTCTTATTATAAAATTCTGGTGTTCATACCCATTGCGACAGTGTAAAAATTAAGTATGCCAAGACATTTTGGACAATGCCATGCTTCCAACTTTGTGGGCAGAGTTGGGGAAGATCCTTTTCTATTCCAGAATGACTGTAGCAAAGCACACAAAGCAAGCTCCATATAGTCATGGCTGGATGGGTTTGGTGTGGAAGAACCTCAACCCCATCCAACACCGTTGGGATGAACTGGAAAGCAAATTGTAAGTCAGGCCTTCTCGTCCAACATCAGTGTCTGACCTCATAAATGTTCTACAGAATGAAGGGATACAAATTCCCATAGAAACTCCAAAATCTTGTGGAAAGCCTTCCAAGAGGTGGAATCTGTTATAGCTGCAAAGCGGGGCCGGCCAACTTCATATTAAAGTCTGTGTATTTGAATGCAGTGTCATTGTCCCAAAGTATCTGTTGGTGCGATGCCAGTCGTCCCAATACTTTTGTCTATATACTGTAGCTGTGAAATGAGTTTCATTAACTAAATAGAAATATTTAATAGTCATTTGAATTTGAAAAATGTCATGATTTTGTGTAGTCTTGTTTAGCAGAAAGACAACATTCACTTGCATGTTTTGATTTGCTTTCATCACGTTTTGATGTGAACAAGAAAACAAAACAAATTGAATTGAATGTAAATGAATGACTCGATTCGTCAGTGTCACTCCTTGAAGTCACAAAGGGTGCATGTTTATCAAAAAATGTATCAGCAAGTAAAATCAGGGCTTACATTTGTAAGCAAAGATTTTCATACGTCTGGTTAAATTAGGTTTTGAATTATTTTCTGGTTACTGTTTTTTGCTAAATTAATAACCTAAATATAAATAAAACCTAAATGTGAT
This sequence comes from Nannopetersius ansorgii, assembly GCA_037974605.1. Lineage (NCBI taxonomy): Eukaryota > Metazoa > Chordata > Actinopteri > Characiformes > Alestidae > Nannopetersius > Nannopetersius ansorgii. The sequence goes on along the minus strand of JBBPDE010000148.1, from coordinate 6,859,543 downwards.
CTGTTCAAAAGTTATGTTTTATTTTCTCAGCCAAAACTGACCAAAATTCAAATTTTTTAAGGATTCATCCTTGTAGAGGATGTGCACTTACTTTCACTCAGAAATCACGATGGCATGTAATTTGACTGGGATGTAATTACACTTGCATTTAACTCTGCATAAAAGAAGCACGCTGCTGCCTTTATAGTTGAATGCTCTGTAAAAGATGACTGAAACGTAAAACATACTCTGATGCATGTGTTGGCTTGTTTGGAATGGTAGTTTTTGTCACAGGAAAAATGTAAAATCGGTAATTTCATCAATGAAAAACATCATATTAAGGAGAGCAGCAGAGATAGCCTCTCTTTTGGCCCATCCTTAAACGGTAAATGTAACAAAATGCCTGCACTGTGGTCAGTAGTGTCATCCACAGCGTCGAAATCGAAGACCTTCATCTTTGATTCAACTCCCCTGTGCTCACGAGCTGCAACACTATTGATTCTGATGCTCACTGCAGACTCATTACTCCTCACACCCTGGCCATAAAGCAAGCAGTGCCTCAGTCCATTTGCCTGTTCTCCTTAAAGGTGAGGGATAGCCGCCGCTAAATAACTCATCTTGCCTGGGATGGAGACTAATGCGCTCATAGCCATAATGCGGCGGATGGAATGTGACATTTTTGATAGCAAACAGTACAGGTTTCTCTTCTCTCACTGTCTGTTTTTATATTCCCTTTTTTGTTTTTTTAATTTATATCTTGGCATATTGCGTGTGTGTGTGTGTGTGTGTGTGTGTGTGTGTGTGTGTGTGTGTGTGTGTGTGTGCATGTGTTTGTGTATGTTTTCTTTTCCTGCAAAAGTCAATCTCCAATCCATTATTGTTAATCACACACCAATAGGCACAATCATTTGCTGAGTTATTGAGTGAAAGACGCGAATATCAAGTTTCATTCAGGCCGCGTCCGTTCTTTAGGGGTATGAGGGGAAGAAGAGGAGCGCCTGTAATTATGGAACACTGACAACGTGTTAATGCTCAAGTCTGAAATTCCACCCTCACCTCCACTGCTGGTATTTTGCATGTAAGCATACACTCTTCAGAATAAAGGTTCTTTACGAGCACTGCCATAGAAAAAGAGCCACTTTTGTTTCAACAGAAGAGCATCTTGGTAGAGGAAGTTAATGAGAATCTTCACATAAATATAAAAGTTTTATACACTCCTAAAACTGCATATTCCCCAATGGTCTTTCACTTGGATATACTGGTTTAGGATGTGAAATCTAAACCAGTATATCAGTATATAAGTGATACATTATGCGTTCTTTAAACTTTAAAAGGCTCTTCACCTTCACACATGTCACAGTCATGGCCAAAATTGTTGGCACCCCTGACATTTTGCCAAGATTGGGTGCCAATAATTTTGTCCAGCCCAATTATGGAGTTTTGTGTGACAATATGTCAAATTTGCTTTTTTGCCTCCTGTTTTTGTTTTGTTCCAATACACACAAAGAGAATAAACATGTGTATAGCAAAACATGTGTCAATGCAATACTTTTCTGTGAGAAATACTTGACTTTCTGGAAACTTCATGAACTTCATGTTTACATGAATTACTACAGATTTTGTATCACATAACCTTTACATTAAACTTGGTCCAGCCTAAATCTGCCCCCAAATATACTCCTAAAACCCTCAAGCCCCACGTGGGAAACCATTATGACATGGGAATGCTGGACTGCATCTGCTAGAGATGCGTCACAGGGCGGCAACCAATATACAGCAAAGAGGAAAGAAATAACGCTCTTGTATTGGCTACTTTCGAACCTCCTGCCTCTAAGCACCGGGGTATTTTACCATTCTAAGATGCGCTTCTTTGTGTTCTCTCAACATTACTAAAACATTTATACAGTTATGTTTTATATGGAAATGCAGCTGAATTTACGCCGCGCTTTACTCCAGTGATCACACCACAGCAAGCAGGCATCCCTAACTGTGAACTCTTTATTTAAACAAAACATAAACAAAAACCTGTCTGGATGGCTGATACATGAAAACAGAGATGCGATACTAAGCGAGGCGAAAGAGTGATGGACCGACAAACAAGGCCCACATGAATAGAACTTAAATACTAAAATACTGTATTTAAATACTGGCTACCTGTTCAGTTTAGAATAAATTACAAAATAGCATTACTTACATACAAGGCTTTAAATGGATTAGCTCCC
>JBBPDE010000148.1:6837827-6856100 GCA_037974605.1 Nannopetersius ansorgii | reverse complement strand
TCTCTCTCGCTCTCTCTCTCTCTCTCTCTCTCTCTCTCTCTCTCTCTCTCTCTCTCTCTCTCTCTCTCTCTCTTTCTAGTTCCCTGCTTTTAGTCTTACCTTTTTCTCCCTTCCTCTTGTTTTCTCTTTATTCTTACTCCTTATTTGTTTTTAAGGTTTTCTCATTCTTTTCAACATTCTCTTTACCCATCTATCTTTCTCTTTTTCCCCTATGCCTGCCCTTGCTGGCCGCAGTAACTTCTGATTAGTGCTATTTAGGATCAAGCTGTCTTTAACTAAAATACAAGTATTAGTGCCATAACTTTTTTCTCTTGTACCGCTTGGCCACAGTTGAGCAGGAGTGTGTGGGTGGGTGCGGTGCTTTAACATGCAGTGGTGATTATTTCTTGTAAGTGTCCTTAATGGATCTCACCAATGCTCTTTGAGCTGCAATTATTCATTTGTATGGTTGTGGTTTTTCCTCCTTGCTCCTGCAGAAAAGCCAAGGGAAGCATGCTTCGACCCTGGAAACATTATGAATGGAACCCGGACGGGAATGGACTACAAACTCGGATCCACTGTCACATACCAGTGTGACTCAGGATACACCACTGTGGGCCCAGCCACGCTGACCTGCATCATCGGAGCTGATGGAAAGCCTGTGTGGGACAAAGCTCTTCCTACATGCAAAGGTAGGAGCAGTGTGATTTACTGGACAAACCAGTTCAAAAGAGCCAAAACATCCAAAAGTCATGTATCACCACCATTTAGGTATAACTGCTTTGTTGAGAACTATCCTCTGCCCAAATGATATCTGCCTTACAGCCCTGTGGTCAGAAACCAACCAGGGCTGAATAAGGTAGAGCAGGGATTCCCAATCCCAGTTCTGGTGACCTCACATTAGAGGGGGTCCTTGGGTTACAACAGTCTCGACAGACAGACGCTCACTCCCATAAAAACTTTTTTTTCAAAATTGAGACGTGAGTGTTTCGACTTATGCCGTTGGTGCCATACTTACAGACTACGTGAGTGAACTAGTTTGTTTGTGTGCGACAGAAGAATGTGTAGAATATGTCAATTTTTTTATGTTCTAGATTATGAATTTATAATTGTGTTAGAATAAGTTAGTAACTGAGGGTGTGTAACAACAAAATTGGGTTACATCACTGTTGTAGGAACGGATCTGTATCTTAATTTGAGGACCCCTGTATACACATTTTTGACCAGTGGTTAGAAATAGAAAGCAGATTTTGTTAATAAAGGGGATTATGTGTGTACACAAAGCAATTGATCTTATCTAGATTAATATGACTCCAAAATCCAGTTGTCTCATTACAGACTTTATTTCTTTTGCAACTTTTTTGGGTTTTCAACTCTTTGATCCACCTTCATTTTTGCGTCCTTTCATTTCACGGAGGCAGATGCAAGGCATCGACTATTGCTAATTTGATTAAGCGCTCCATCATCTGGAGAAGCCCACAGCAGCCTCCTTATCAAAGACAGTATTTGTTTTCATTTGTTTTTGTCATCCTGAGAGATAATTGATTTACCCCTTGGTTCCATGCATTGTTCTGTTCTTTCGCTGTGCCAATAGCGTTATTTATTGGCTTTAGCGAGTGCGTTCAAGCGCAGCCTCTATTGGCTTACACAGGGGGAGCCAGACGGTGGCCTTAAAAAGACTAGGACTGAGCTCTTTTGTGCCCTATTGACAGGTGAGACAGCTCAAGGGGTGACAAGTGACACTCACAAGTGACCCTCTCACTCAGACATTATCTCCACAGCCGTCCCCCCATTCCCGGTTCTTACCCTGCACTTTTCTCTGACACACTCTGTGCCATTCTCTTCAATTTTTTTTTTCCGTCTCACGCATCAGAGTATGCCAGATCAATGCCCAGCTCAGCTGCTTTTACTGCCTAATACTCACATACACAAACACACCAAAAGAACCCTATAATTCAAAGATATGACAGCTCCTTTGTTGTAGAGACCTAGTCTCCTAAATGTTTGTATCTTTCATATTCAGTGCCCACAGTTAAAAGGATATGCTTTGTGCATCAAAAGTTAGTTTGTAGTCTTAAAAAACACTTTTATTATATTGTTTATGTTTTGAACTTGTCTTTCCAATATATGGACAAAAGTATCAGTTCGCCAACACAGACTTTAAGGATACTGAATTTAAATACACAAACTTTAATATGTATTTATTAAAGTTTAGGGATTTGGTCCCCCCTTGCAGTTATAACAGCTTCTATTCTTCTTGAAATATTTTCTGTGTTTCTGTGGGAATTTGTGTCTATTCATTTTGTAGAGCATTTATGATTGGACGAAAAGGCATGGCTAACAATCTCTGTTCCAGTTCATTCAAAAGGTTTTGGATGAGGTTGATGTCAGGGCTCTGAGCAGGTCAGTCAAGTTCTTCCACAGCGGACTCCTTCAGCCATGTCTTTATGAACCTTGCTTTGTGCACTGGGGCACAGTCATGTTGGAGTAGAATAGGATCTTCCCCAAACGTTGTGTCTGTCACGATTCCCCTTCTCCAAACACAGAGGGCAGACTTCCATGTTCTCGATCATCTTTATTTACATAAAACCAACCACCAAAACACTTCAAGGACAGAGGAGGGCTAGGGAAGCGTCCTGTGAGCCCCACCCTGCTGCATCTCACTGAACGGCATCCTGACCGGTGCTTTGCACAACCCTGGGTGGGTCCCATAGGACGCTCCCTTTTGGGAGTCCTATTCCTGTTGGGCAGAGCCCCCTTCGAGGAGTCCCTTACTGTCCTTGTAGGCGGAGCCCTGTTGGTGGGGTTGAAGGACCTGTTGGTGGGATAAGAGGCCCTACTGCTGGGGTAAGAGGCTCAGCTGTGGGGTCTAGCCTGCCTGCTACAGCCTCTAGCCTGCCTGCTGCTACGATAATAACAGGTAGCCTCTTTCTGGCCTCAGTGACACTAAGATCCCCCTCTATAATTGGAGCCGGAGCCTCGGCACTGGTATCGGTGGCTGGAGACTTGGTGTTGGCACTGGACGCTGGAGCCCCCTTGTAACCTCCTCGCCACTTGGCTGCGTAGCTTCGTGGCTCATGAGTGCAGACTCAGCACCTTCACTTGGCTGTCTGACTTGGCAGCTTGGCTTTCAGGCGTGGCTGCTTCGCTCTAGGCCATGGGTGCTTCCAGCGGCGCATGCCTCACCTGAAGTGCCACCACAAAGTATCTAGTATTAGTGACAGGTCAGACTGCTGCCTGACGGTATGGATCAGATCCATGATCACCCCTAGCCAGATCATCAGTGCGGGCTTCTTGGGCTGCCAGTTGCTGCCGAAGATCCTGCTTGTCATTTTCTGCTACAGGCTGGTCAGAAAAGGTAGCTTCTTAAGGCTGTGCTTTAGGCAGGGGCAACGCCTCAAGGGGCCAACATGCTGAGGGTCCTCAGACCCAAGGGGGCCACACATGAGGCTAGCTATTCCTGCTGGAGGCTTGCCACATGGGCCGAGTCAGGCACGAGCTTGGGAGAGAGAGTGCCAGAGGAAGTCACAGAGTTCTTGGGCCGCCGATGAGTGATTTGGGGGTGCGATCTTTGTGAATTGCCCTGCCCCCTACGTCTCCGACTCACGGATTTCCCGCCTCACCTTTCAGTGAGTCAAAGCGGGAGCCATCCGCCCACCAGCCACCCCAGAAGCCCTGGTACTCTACCTTGCTTCCCAGCAACTCTGCGATGGGGAAACAACTTCTCTTCATCGGTCCAGCCTTCAGCCAGGTCCAGCTGGCCTCACTCTCGGTCAACTCCTATACTTCCAGGGACCAGAGGCACGCGGACCAGAAACAAAACTCCAAAAGGAGCCCGGTGAACATACAAATTCAGTATGGTGGTGGACTGACAACTACTGCCGGCCCTTAAAGAACTTGCTGATCACACCAGCAGCTGAAGCAAATAATGACCTTAACTCATACCCGGTGTGCTCAGGAAATATATAATAGAAACATGGCGGCCTCAAGTGACCACCCACAGTCACTGTCTCCTGACCATGTCTACAAAGTTGGAAGCATGCTGATGCCCAAAATGTCTTGGATTGCCCTTCACTGGAAGTAAGGAGCCAAGCCCAACTCCTGAGATAAAGGTGTGTCCCAATACTTATGTTCATATGTGGATTTTCTTATTAACAGCTGATTTTAGAACTGTGCTGTAAATGATCATTTATCAGTGAACATGAAAATCCTGTCAGTTTTACAGTAAGGGTCAAGAAAAGACAGTGTGAGACACATAGTATGCCTCAGTTTTTAAGACATTAATGATGTTGACACCTTTAAGGAATCAAAGATAATTGAAAATATTTTTAACAGTAAAAAAGTTTTGATTTGCATGTTATAATTTATTGGCCAACAAATGAATTAATAGAACATTGTAGAGAAGAAAATATCCCAGCTAGGGTAGTGATATCATTGACTTTTGTTGTATGTTTGCCCACTAAAAATGGATTTTGAATAGCCTGTCATGTTTCAGTGGCGATATCTTAACCCTCTCAGCGAGTCTCCTATTACCCTGCTGTGTGCGCGCCTTACCTCATAAAGCTGGCGTGTTTGGAGAACACAACAGGGTTATGCTGCTCTACACGGTGCCACGGTGCTAATATATTTAGCATTGCGAACACCATTGACCCCAATCTGTGGGTCAAGCAGGGCGGATTCCAGCAGGCGTCGGTTTCATGACCTCTTTTGACAGTGCTGCAATGCCGATGCTTTACCAAGGCGCTGCCTCATTTGTACACTCTGGCAGTGTTTGTGCATTTGTCCTCACTGATGGAGTGTCTGGCACCTTGCCGTCCTAGGCTTCTATTCACATGTCGTCACCGCGGCGGAGACGTAGTTTCATCCACGGGGTGTTTATGAGGCAAGCTTTCTGGGCAAACACTTGGAGTTTTGTCATATTGTATGTGATGCATCATTCTTGAGGGAAATAGCCCAAGAAAAGCTAGCACTGATGTTAATTGTTGGTATGCAAAAGCTCATGCTCATACAGTCCTCAAGGCGACACAACCCCTGGAAAGGCTGGTGAAAATATAAAGAAGCATTAATTTTCCAACATGGTGGTTGACATGACATGATGGAAGACGCAGTCAATTATACCTATATTTATTCCACACCAACGCCCCACCCCCGTCACCAACCACGCACCTCTTGCAATAACAACTTATGATGCTGAATGATCAGTTTTGGATCACAAACATCACTCCAGCTCTTCTCAAATGAATTGAATGGAGCCTCCAAAAGAAATTCACTCTTAGCTCCAGTGTTTTGTTTTTTTTTTATATTTAGCTTATGCTTGGCATTGGGCACAGTGACCTTAGACTCATGCAGCTGCTCTAGGGTGTCCCGTTATGTTGGCAAGGCTTTTCTATGGGGATTATACAATGATTATAGAATGCAGTTCCACTGCGCCACAGCACAGTGCTGAGAGGCTTTAAACCCTTCTATCCAATACTTGGCTTAGGGCATGGTGATCTTTACCTCATGAGCGGCTGCTCCCATTTTACTGCCAGTGTTTTCTATGGAGATTATTATATAAGTTGTGTGTGTACGCAGTTGGATGAACTACAATGTTAATTGACATGTTTGTTAAAGTATTTTTGCTTTAATGTTTGTCATAGCTTTCATTATCTCTGTTGCTGTCGCTCTATTGCAAAAGCAATGCTCGCATTTTTTCAACTGGGTAACTTCAGTATGTCAGAACATTTATTTTGTGTTATTTCACTAAAGATTTTTTGTGACAGTGTTTCTCAAGCAAAGGCCACATTTTGGCTTATTAACTTATTTGTATATTAATATGTATTTACGTTCCACGAGCACCCGCATGTTGTGAAAAACCGCATTGCTGTGTTTTGGTTAAAAAAATGTCTAAAAATCCCTATTTTTATAGTGTAAATGCTAAATATGTCCCCCAGATAGGACATAGCTTACTAATATGAAATAAACTGAGATAACTGTTGAAAATGGTGGGTGCAATAAAATATGAGAACAAGACACGGAGCCATCATGTTACATGCTGCAGCATGCTGCTTCTTCTTCTTCTTCTTTTGACAACTTTTCAGTGTATTATTGCCACCGCTGAACTGGTGGTGATAATACAGTTTGGTTCTCAGAAAAAATCTGCGAATGCTGATGCGTGTAAAACTGAGGGGTTACTGTATTTAATATATATATATATTTAATTTACAAGAATAATCTAGTATCAAAATATTTATTTAACAGAATTCTATCCATATAGATGTGAACATCTCTGATGAAAGCTAGCCTGATGAAAGCTAGCCTCATCCCGGCTTGTGGACCAGTACTGGCTCAGGTGTTATGAGTAGTCACATGAGGTGATATGCTGTTGGAGTGTTGGATTGATTTTTCCTCTGGACAGTGTGCAGTTGGCTCGCACTTCATTGCAGTAAGTGGATTATACAGGTGTTTTAGTGTACTTATTTGAGAGGAAAGACATTTTCAGATCAACTGAACTCATTGCACCATACAGTGCAGCGGTTTGAGCAGCCTTGAGTCTCTCTGCCCTGTAGTACACATGATGATGCCATAGTAGGCAAAAAATCACCCTTGTCTGGCAGGTCTGGCAGGTAAAGTGCTTTTTTATTGTCTATAAATAGCCCATAATTGTCAACAATTTGATTCAATACCAAGAACAAGACTTCTGTATTAAGGCCCAATGCTCTGTTCTTCCCTTTCTCTATGAGCAATAAGCTACAACACACTAATCCTGCTGTTCTTGTGTGTGGAAGTGAGAATGCTTTGATAAACACCAAACCTGAGTTCAGTTCACACTCTGCTTATAGTAGTTTTTCCCTGTTTTCTATGTGAAAGGGACAAATTGAACTAGGTTACAAAATGACTCGTCTAGTCATTCCCAACCATTATCGTCAAGCCTTTTCTTAGTCAATTTCCAGCCAAGTCATTGATTATCCATTTTGCCACCCTGTTCTTGTTTCAATGTATAGTATTTATAATTTACATATCGGTACAGAGTTTAATTTTTCAAAAAGGTTTCCATGTTCTCTGCCATTAGAGTATTTTTTTTCCCTTTGAAGCACTAGAAATGGCCAATCTGCACAAATTTTAATATTATATTAAACTGTTTTGCGATATGTGATATATATCGACATTAAACTAACATTGACTGATTTGACCTGAAACTGTCATCAGCCACAAGGCACTCACGATGTATATAAATGAAAATGTAATTTTATGTATTTCACGCTGTTGCCAGGAAGTGTAGTGATGGAGGAAAAACATGTAGTGACTGTGGTTCATTGATTTGGACTTAAGGGTTAGTTCTATTAGAGGTCCTTGTCTATGCCCTTTTCAGAGATTTTTAATGGAGAAGTAGGAGTCTGGTTGACCCAGGCAAGAGAGCACTGATGATTTACTGCAATTTTATATCCAGCCACAATGGTCTTCCTTTATCAAAAGTGCTAGCTTAAAGGAGGACAGGTAATGAACCAAATGGCTTCTTTTGACACTTTCAGCAGAGGTGCATGCTCCTAAACAGACCTTTTGAAAGCCTGGCGGATTTGACAGACGCCCTCCGAAGCGTGGGTGTCCAGTTTCATTTTCCTGTGTATAGAATAAAAGTGCTCCACTGGCATCAAGGAGCCACTTGAAAACCATGAAGCACAAGGATATGAACCAAATCTCGGTACAAGGGGTACACTGGTATCCCTTCCCTGCCTTTCATATATGGCGTAATACAAGCATTATAATTGATGTGAAAAAGCCACAGGCTGTGTGCAGTGAGCACTGATGTTCAAGGTTTAAGGTTACTTTATTCTCATCAGCAGCTGTGTGTATAAAGTGAGATGAGACATCCATGGACCATGATGCAAAGTATAGCAACAACATTCAAAAGCAGTGTGGCTAACATCAAGTAATGTTAGCTTGTGTCACAATAAATTTTCCCTAAATTAATGTTTTGTTAATCTTATGGCATCTCACTAATGCCAGTAGTAGTGAAGACAGAGTAAAATTTCCAGCAAGCACTGCTCCAGCTCAAAATCAAACGTGGTGTCCCAAACATTACTGAGCATATCACACTTGTAAGAGGCCAACCCCAAGATGATCCCTAGAGGGACGCATAGGGCCTTTGCCTCCACTCTGGCCAGCAGAAGGAGTAATTAATATCATCAGCAGCACCTGTGGGCAGGTCTCCAAAACCACACTCAGACAGCCTTTGGTAAAGGCTCTAGAGTTTAAGGCTCTTGTCTTTTTCTACACAGATCTAGTCCTTTGCGGCCTGTACCCTTATCTAGGTTCTCAAAACATAGTTTTTAATGTCCTGTCATTTCTGTGTCTTCGTTTATTTTCAGATAGAAACATTTCTTGGAGGTAACCTTTCAGTTTGCCTGGTCCAGGTCCACAAACCTGTCTCTCATGGTCACTTCTGTTTCTGTTTCTGCTTCTATTCAGGCTTTTCTGCATAAATGTTTTTAGGCCTAGTCACACTGTTTTTTTATCTGCATTGTTAAATGCTAAGCTAAATTACATTCATTTCAATGACATTCGCTCCAGTGAAGGGGCTCACAGCAGATATTTCAAGGTCAAACATTTTGCATGCAAAAACATGTCAAAACATTTTGTATCATCAACAGTAAAACTGTTTTAGCTGTCTAAATGGACTTCGACCTCTAAATGGACAGGCCTTTTTATTTCAACATGGGATGATCCAATTTTAGCAGCATCGAAACTTCCTATTGGGGCTGTCAATTGAAATAATTTATTATGCTGTTTACCGCTTGTAATTACATTTTATTTGCCTTCTCTTTCTTTCTTTTATCTCTGTCTTTTTGTCTCTGTAATTGTGTGATTAAAAGCATGATATTTGCTTACATTTAACTCTAAAGACGTAGTTTTACGCCTAAAACAGTGTACTTTGTTAAAGCTATATGACACAAAATAATGTCCCAGAATTTATTCATTGCTTGTAATTTAATTACATTATTTTCACCATGTGAACACTAAGCTCACATGATTTCGACAGTGATGGTTTCTGATTTTTGTTACTGACACCCGACAACATATATAGCTTATATATCATATAGACAGTTAATAAATCCAAGTCTTCTCATTCATACAGTTTATGGGTTTTGTCACAGTGGAGGCTCTTACTGGGAACTGTTTCCTGTTACTTTTGTTAGATTGCTGCTCATTTATTTCTGGTGTTATCTGAAGATGGTGCTGAACTCATTTTGAAGCTGTTTTTGAGAAACAGGCCTAAAGTCATAGATTCTGTCAAATCGCTATACATTTCATGAGCAGCTGAGCCTCAACACTATTACTGGTGGCTTAAATGGTCAAACAAGAAAAATCTATTAAAGTCAATAAAATCAGTTACATAAACTTACATTTACAGCATTTATCAGACGCTTTTATCCAAAGCGACTTCCATTCCCTACCTACAGGGGACAGTCTCCCTAGAGCAACTTTGGCTTAAGGGTCTTGCTCAGGAACCCAGTGGTGGTGTGCTGAAGGTAGGATTTGAACCTATAACCTCTTGGTCTAGAGGCAAGTATCCTACCCACTACGCCACCACCACCCCCATAAACAGTTTAAGAAGTTAAGGCATTTTTTTAATAACAAGTGATGCCAAGTCAAATAAGTCAAAAGTCTGATTTCAAGGGCGTTAAAATTGTGGTTTCGATTTGATCACTTCTAAGACTCAATCTTCATATATACTATATGGACAAAAGTATTGGGATGGCTGGCCATCACACCAACAGGGAATTTAATGACATTGCATTCAATGGGGGTGCAGTCAGTCAAGTTCTTACACACCAAACTCATCCACCCATGTCTTTATGGACCTTGCTTTGTTCACTGGGACACAGTCATGCTGTAATAGAAAAGATTCTTCCTCCAAACTTTGTCAACAAAGTTAGAACATTGTATAAAAAACATCATGGCATGCTGAAGCATTAAGATTGCCCTTCAATGGAAGTAACGGGTGACCTGAATTCAATAATTAATATATTTTGCATTATACTGAGGAACCAAATAACCTCTTTAAACTACCCTCAGTGTGAAAAGAGCAACTCAGGTTTAGCATAACACTGAGTCTTGGTATAAGTTTGGTCGCTGTATCCAAGCTGACAGAAGCAGCGTTTCTTTAAGAGTCCCCCACCACCACCACCAACCCCCCCTCCCAGAGCTCAGAGTGGCAGAGAAGGCAGGCAGTCTTGTGGCGGATATGCAGATCAGGAAGAGGGAGACAAGGGGGGACTCCATTTGAATGTTAAGCTCTGCTCCCGCAACGGTCGGCTCAGGCAAAAAAAAAAAAATCCATCCAGAGACATTTCTCTCCTATGTTTTTTTTCCCTTTCACTATTGCCATGACTGAGGGTTGTCTGCACATTCTCATGCAAAATCCTCCCAAAAATCGATAATGCACCTGTATGGCCATGTAACTTCGCCTGTTTAGCAAGCGTAAGCCACTTCATCAAAGGTGATCTGGTGGATTTAAAAAAAAAAAATGTTTGATAAAGTTTAATGAGAGAAACGAGAAGCTTTTTTACTTTGGACTCACGGCCCAGTGAGGAGTGAGTGGACATGTACGTGGCTGTGATTTTCCCTCTCTCTCCTGTTCTTTCAGAATGCTGATGCACTCGAAGCCACTTCCTTGGGTTTTTAAACAAAACTAATTAGAAAGGGGTGAGATTCCTTTAAATAATGAAGGATTCTCTTCTACCTTTTTTTTCTCAGCTCCTCTTACCCAAACAGATCTTTTATTCGTTTCCATAGTAACTAAAAGACTGTCTCAGTGCTGGTGAATGAGGAATCTTCCATGGCTTTGAAAGGGGGAGTATGTGGGGCACAGAGTGGTGGAACGGCGCCTCCCAGAGGTTGAGTGATGGCATGGCTGGGGAATAGCAGTGTGCAGAGTCATTTAGATTTGGAAGACTACGCTTGTGCCTCTATGTGTGGCATTGTCTCTGTTTAAACTGTGAAAATATAGCAATGTACTTGTCTCCTCTGTTGGTCCTCTGTCTCTGCCTCTCCCTCTCTCTTTCTCTCTCTTTCTGTGTGTGTGTGTGTGTGTGTGTGTGTGTGTGTGTGTGTCTCTCTCTCTGCTCTCTGGTGTGTTCTCAGTACCAGGTTGAAATGACACAACCTGTTTTTTTTTGTTTTTTGCTTCAGTGTGACACAGATTTTTAGAGGCAACAAAACATGTGGCCTTTCCCCCCTTCTCTCCCAATCATGAGCAGCTTAGGGGTGATTACAGCTGATGATCTTTGCTATGCTGCAAGATTCTTCATTTGGTTTTTTGTTTTTTTTGTTTTTTTTCGTTCATGGCTCGCGTGGATCTTTCATGCAAAGTTAAAAAGCTGATTAATGTGGGGTCATTTCAGGGCACGACTTGTTAAAGCTAAAGGCAGATATGGGTCACTTACACACATGAATGTCAAACAGATCTGAAGAAAAAAACCCTAATTTGAGCAATAAGGCTTATAATATGAATGTAGCCTCTTTCTCCCGGACCACAAATGCGTATGCACTTGTGATCGTCTGTCTGTATTCATGGATGAGAGTGGGTCAGGTGGTGCCGCATCTGTTATCATGACGCTCATGCAAGAGCTAAACACATGGAGTGCTGGATTTCGCCTGCGTCCAGCCTGGCCCCAGACAGCACTCGCTGCTGACCAGTGGCTTCATGCCCATTGACAGCCTGTCCAACTTTCTGTCCTTAGTAAATAAATAAGTCAATGCATTAATAATAAACATTCAATAAATCAGTTTATAATAAATAGCACAGGTTGCAGCTCTCTCCCCCTCGCCGCCATCACTCCACATGTAATGCAGCTGTGTATCCTCAGTGTAGCTTGTATACATTTGTTATTGTCTAATAAATATGTCCTTCATAGTTGAGGCTTATTTTTGTGTTCACTGTTTTAAACAAATGGTGGACTTCATATTTGGCTATAAGAAATCATGTCATATCCACAATGTTAGTTAAAGACTTGACATCTCCTTTAAGACACTCCTTCTCTAAAAGAATGTAGTGACATAAATTCGAGAAAGACATTAAAACAACCTTGCAAACAACCTTTAGACATAGAGAATTAGACGAATTCACAATCATCTTTTTGATTCAACTGTTTAATAACATTTACATGAGTTCACTGATTTAGCCCTTGAGTGCTGAAAGACAGAGGAGCTAATCAATTCTGATGATTTCGTTGTAGTATGAAGTGCTATACATCTATATGTATTTAGTTTGAAGGTACTAGAACATGAACTTGACTGAGCATTCAATAAAATCGCTGGACTGACGATGGAAACGCATGACTAAACAGTGATTCGTGAACTAATTTTTAGGTTTTGAAGTGGCTACATTCTAGGTGCTCATCTGTCTCCATATCTGATATGAAATTACAGTGATTTCCATTGGAAAGAAGGGTAATAAGATTAAGGGATGTAATAATTCGTAAAACTGTTTGTTACAGAATCTATAACCTCACTGTTTTAATCTAGTATATTCCTGAATTGGGGGTTAATGATGAAATGTCTGTATTATTTTTTTTAGCCAAATTTGAGTACTCGTTTGTACTCAAAGCCTGAAAAATGCTATTCGGGCCAGCCCTAGATTAGCCGTGACATTGCTGCAGGGTTTAATGATGAGGTCCCGGAATACTGAGTTGCGAAGGATTTGGCATGTTGAGGCTTGCTCTCTGTTGGTCAGGTCTGTTGAGGGATGCACCACTACAGCAGTAGAGGCCTGTAACTGAATTACTAAAATGAGTACCTTGTACCAGTTCTGCATCAGCTTGCTCTGGCCCTGCAAGGATGTAGCTTTATATTTTTTAAACAATTTTATATTGTCCATTATGATCATGATTTTGCAAACTAGTTAACTAACCTACTACATGTTATATTTCCAGTGTTCTAGATAATCTAGCAGGCTAGTCAGACTTTTGCCAGCAAAAATGTGACTGGGCCAGAGCTGGGGAGTAAAATTCAGTTACTTGAAATGCACAATGATTTACTCATGACTCATCTTTAACCCACTTCTTGACTCTCGACCGCCGACTCATCAAATTTCAGCCTAAGAAGAATAACACAACTGACCTTAATGTGGGAAAAGAAAAACCTTTTCATTTTTACGCTGCAGCGGTCATGCACAGTCATCACTGCAGTACTGTTCTGCAGCTCACAGTGACACCAGGTTTGATATGGCTTCAAATAACAAGCCTTTCATTATGAAAAGCCATTCAGGCTGATGGACAGAATGAAGCTGCATGCAGTATACATGTTTAAAAGAATGAAGAAAACCATCACAAAACTACCTAGCATGTAATTTCAGCAGCTGGTAAATGTGCTAACTAGCACTATATCTTTTTTCCTGAAGCTCTTTGCTGAAATTTTAGCAAATTACAGGTCACGTTCTCCTAAAACACAAAAAGGAAAGTGTAACGGGACCGTTTGTCATGTATGAACACACCACAGCACACACACAGTCACTATGAAACACAATGTACTTAAAATGTGCTTACCCCTTCCTTAATTTACCCCTGAAAATACACCAAACCCCTTAATTTGAATTAAGTGGCCATCAATTTGTGAAACAGACCCCTCAATTTTACCTTAAAATTAGATTTAAGGCATGAGTTTGAAACCCCTTAATCTTAAATTTAGGACATACATTCAGATTTAATTATTTAGGCAAATTTGAAAAAGGGATAATTCCGTAGTTATACCCCTTAGTTAGCTGTAACCTGTGCACTTTTTCCCTTGCTTTCCTGTATGGGAAATTAAGATTAAAATTAAGGTCCTCTCTGCATTTAACCCATTCACCAAGTGAAGCAGCAGGCAGCCAGGAACACCAGTTTGTGGGGACGGTACCTTGCTCAAGGGTACCTCAGTGGTGCCACAAGTAGTCTTGGGATTCGAACCCTGACTACAGAAGTTGTTCTGCCTCTTTCCCCTAAACACTGCATTTAGTGAATGAGGAGCTTCACTTTTGTCCTTCAGATCGAATATATTTCTAGGATGAAAGGCTAATCGTGGTGAACATGACTCCAGACTTCAAAAGAGCTTGTACGTGGACTTGTAAAATGTAATTAAGTGTATGTTTTGTGGCTTAATTTGCAACAGAGATGACATGCTATTGCAAACTTTAATTATAATTAGGAGCGTACATTTAAAAAATTTGTTATGTAGAATAGACTATATGGACAAAAGTATTGAGACACCTGACTATTGCACCAACAGGGTCTCTAATGATAGTGCATACAAATGCATAGACTTTAATATGGAGTTGGTCCACCTTTGCAGCTAGAACAGCTTCCAGTCTTCTTGAAAGGCTTTCCTCAAGATTTTAGAGAGTTTCTATGGGAATTTGTGACCACACATTCTATTGAGCTTTTATGAGGTCAGGCACTGATTTTGCACGAGAAGTTCGCTGTTCCAGTTCATCGCAAAGGTGTTGGATGGGGTTGAGGTCAGGGCTCTTACACACCGAGACAATTCAATATGATAATTGAGAGGTGTGTCCCAATACCTTTTTCCACATATTGTAGATGTTTTTAGTGTATATGTGAGGAGCGGGGGTGGACAGTTGGAGGAAAGATGTCATCCCAAAAATGTGCTACAAACAACACGCAATGAATCGCCTGCCTGCATTAAGACGAGATCCCTTTTCTGCACCGAACCAGACTTACGCAACAGCAAACACGGGGAAGCTGCTGATCGAATCTGTGCTCAGTGACAGACCGTGACACGCAATGGATGAGAAAATGTTGGGCAATACTTTACCACATAACCAGTGCCACACTTTACCACAGCACCGATCAATTGTTAACTCCAAATCCAAGAATAGCTCCTGTGCCACATGCGCTCCACATTAGTGTATGTAGGTTACATTATTTTGATCTTTTTTGAAGGCTGCCATGGCTCTTTTTTCAAGAAGCTGAAGCAGAGATGATAATTTGTCCCATTTTCTCACACTCTCTCCACATAAATATTGGCTAAATCTCTTGGCTCGTCCCGTTGACATGTCGGATCGAGGGCTTTGTAACCGGAGCGTGCATCAAAAAGGCCAGTGACACGCAACAAGACAATCTATTTTGCAACAATGTGAGGTTTGAAGGAGTCTGCCAGTTTTAGTCTCCAAGGTCTGCTTCAAATAATAAAAAAAGAAAACTTAAATTCGCTTCTTTTATTAATGTCAGTGTTCAGTCTTGTCACTGTGTCAGTGGGAAGAGCCATGTTATTCAATATGCACATTTAATATGGATGAGGAAGTAGTTTGAAGTATCGAGATGAATGGCTTAAAGGGGGACAAAATGTCAAAATCCAGCGTCCTTAATATGAAAGGTTTCGCTAGTAATTACGGGAAGCTTTTGCTTTTTTAAGGCACACATAGAGCAGCATTTCAGCTAGAAAATGTCTCTTCTTTTAGTGTGCAGACCACTTTATTCATTATTTAGGATATAAAAAAGAGTAAATTAAAATAAATAACTAAAGGAAGACCTTTAAGGTGTGGTGAGAAAATAATTAAATTAAAGTAGAAAACAAATTTCCTTTCATTTGATTCCTGGAATGTTTTCACATTAGGAGTGTAACAGTACACTTTTTAGATGCACTGAGCTGGGTTGTGTATGGGTTGTTGGTCCTGGTTGTTGGAAAACTCTGTTATTCAAACTTGCAGTTCCATCAGATGTGCATGATGTACATTATCGAGTGTACATTGTGATATCACAATTTTTCAATGCATTGTCACATCCCTAGTTTACACACACATTGAAATTATTGAAAACCTCTAGGTCTGCATGAGTCTAAATCAGTCTACATGTTGTATCCTACCAATGACCCCAGCAAAGAAAGACATTGTGATTTTTTATTTAAAAGCCATATCAGGCCATTGCACATTGTTTCTTGATATGAAGACATTGAACTTGACAAACAAATTGATTGACTAAGATATTGGTAAGCAGTAATTGGTGATTTGCTGATGGTATTTACTAAGCTATTGATAAGAAACAAATAACGGAGCACATTCCAGACTGAACTCTGTACAGACTGTGAAATGGTTGTGCACAAAGCTATGGTAAATACTATCCCTCTGCAAAGTGCTTGGTTCACTTTAGCTGCATTAAAGTAGCAAACGGCAGCCAGTTAATTAACAGTGAATGACTTCGTAAGTCTTAATAAGGCCTTTGCTGACAAAGGTGTTCGAGCTAGCTTCTTTCTCCTCCATAGAAAATCATTGCCCAGTAGAATGAGATGTTCTTGGGTATCTATATGTGAACCTCGGGTCACATCTCCAGTTACAGGTATCTACTGTCTACTCGTATAAAGCCATGGGCTTTTGAGTAGTGGAATTGTGTTCTTTGGAATGGTGGAGCTCCATCCGGTGCCATGGGGATGGGTTGCGCACTAATCCAGTATTAGTACCTGACCTTAGGAATGCTCTTGTGGCTGAATGTGACTGAATGCAATCAAATCCTGTTCCAACGTACAGTGTAAAGTCTTCCCAGAAGAGTAGAGGCTGTCACTGTGACAAAGGGGGTTGCATTTCCCATTCATACCCTTGATTTCAGAAGAAGAGATGAATAGGCAGGTGTGTACAAACTTTTGGTCATACAGTGCATCTGCATTTATCTGTATGCAGGGTTCTCAGTGCTGTTTCCTGCTTTCAGGGCATCTCTTCTAAATCCATTTTTTTTGCACACATTAACTGTATACATGTTTCTTCATTGGAATGCTCCAAAGGCCCTGTTTCCTGAGAAAGTTTGCAAAAAAATATTTTAGTTTTACAAAATATGATCGGTTATGGATATTTTTGAAAGAAGTCAGCAACATCACTCATTAAAATCATGTTGATGACCACATGTGGCATGTGTGCCCATCCAAGAGTGTTTCACCTCCAGGCTTTGCAAGGAGAGGGTGAAGGTGATGTGATCAAAGGTGTAAGAGGGCGCTTGATATACATACGACCGGAAACCTCAGCTGCATTCTTGACACCCCTGGCTTTTTTTTTTTTCTCTGTCTACACACAACTACCCCCCTCTCCCCCCACCTTTGCCTTGTGCTCATGGAGGCATTGTGAGCAGATGAAGGAGCAGACCAGTGGCTGCCAGAGCCCAGAAGCTTAGCATAGGCCTGATGTGCAGGGAATCTCAATTGAAGATCATCGTAGCAAAGAGCAGAGGCTGAGGGGATGAAAGGCGCGAGGAGAGAGAAAGATCACAGGTGGAGAGGGTGAGCGTGAGGGGGGTGTGAGGGGGGTCATAGACCAGAGTTCTTTCGGTTTGAAAGAAACTGACAAGCTGGGTTGACCAGGGATTTAAGATCCAGTATAGAAAGCCCAAACTCTTAGTCGGTATTAGAAACCCTCCATAGGCGTTGCTGAAAATGTTAGTAAAGCTAGCATAGTTGCATAATTCTCAACACTGAGTTGTCAAGTGGTGTTGCCTCAGGTCCCACATTTGTCTTTTAATGTTAAATCTTCGCCTGAAAACAATTTAAATATCCTGTCATTGATTCTGGCTGAAGCTAACTGCTCTGAAACTCAACAGGCAAACTGATGCATTATCTCTCTGTTGCATCCAAGTCACTGAGCCCTGCACTGGCGAGAAGATTTGTATCGGGGGTATTGTTCTGTCTGTGTGTTCGAGACCACTGCCATGAATGTTTAATAATAACCAATTAAAAAAACCTCCCCATCGAGAGATCGAAAGTGACATTTCTCATTCACACCTTCACACATGTTGATCAGTCAAAACTATAGCTCTGGAAGTTTCAAGATAACATCAGGCTTTTTGGGCTGAGCTGCCATGAACCCTTAAGCTTTATGCTTTTATAGCGGGTATAAAATGCAATATGAACGTGCCTCATTTAATGTAGCAGATTGTCATAAAGAATGGGACATTCTGAGAGAAACAGGTCCAGCTACTTGTCAAAGAATTTAAACATGCAGAATTTGAGTGTTATTTGTGCAGTACTGAGCATCTCAAATAATAATTCCTTGTTGTTTTGTTCATTCGTTTTTACCTTTTTGTGTACAGTTTATTTATTTTATTTCAACCTCCACACATACATATAAGTGCATTTTATGTTTTTATACTGCACCCATTATTTTGCACCCTAGTTTGCATATGATAGACATTGTAATTGTAGACAGTGTACTGAAATTGTACACTTGTCACGGCTGCCGGCCGTTAGAGGCCGTGCTTTTGGTTTGTTTCCCCAGTCTGTTTTCATGTTCTGTGTACCCTTATTTTGAAAGTATGTTCTGTTCCTGTCACGTGTTTTGTAGTC
>JBBPDE010000148.1:6808755-6828180 GCA_037974605.1 Nannopetersius ansorgii | reverse complement strand
TGTGTGTGTGTGTGTGTGTGTGTGTGTGTGTGTGTGTGTGTGTGTGTGTGTGTGTGTGTGTGTGTGTGTAAATGTCTTGGCAATTATTTCTTTCTGTTTGTAGCGATGTGTGAACATCAGTGAATACATATAGCGATCAGCTCAAATAATAACAAACAGTTATATAATAAGTGCCTACAAGTTAACAGACCTGCACTTTTAACTGAGGTATATATCTTATACTGCTTTAAAAATACTTTAAAGTAATATAAGCTATATACCATCATTATAACAACAGAAGCTACTTAGGATGTAAGCTACAGTTGAGTGCCAAAATTATCCAGTCAAATGTCATGTTTTGTTGATGGTCTGTTTTGTTTTTTGGGAAACACACTTGCACACAACTGAATAGAAATTCACTTAAATTCAGTTAAATTAAATGCTAAATTCAGCAACTGAATGGAAATTATGATCTAACATCCACAGCAAAAAAATACTGTATTTAAGTGTTTTATCTGCAAAAGATGTACTTATTTTCACTTAATAAAATGGCAATGTTATTATACCAGAGGTTTGCAAAATTTTGCCCTTGACTGTATCTTCTAAAGCCACATGATGAAGCTTGCTGGTCAGCTTGAATAGGCTTAATCAAGTGGTTCTGATACTGTGTTCAATACTGTTGTCTATAAAAATGGACAAAAATGAAGAGAACATTCAGGCTTAAAAGTAGACATATTTGTCTGTCCATTTATCAGTGTGCTTTTACAGTGTTTGAAACCACACGTAGAGTGTGTTCCAAATACATACATTTACATTGTCAAAGTATTGCTCTAGTGAACAAGTCACAGCGTTTGACCTTCATGTGTAGCACTAGATTCAACCAGAGCTTATTCATTTTTCATCCCTCGACTATAGGCACACAGTGCAGTGAGATAATGCACATTCCAGAGCAGGTGGATGATGGATGCTTGATGGATGAACACTTTTTGTTCACACGTAAAGCCATCAGCCTGAAGAAAGTGCGACTGCAGTGAAATTTATGAAATGTTTAGGTACTGTATTTAGGTTCAGTCTTCTCCGCTGTAGTGCATATGATAGTGACATGCTCGGGCAATTTCTCTTTGTCTCCTCAGTGGTCTTTGGACAATTCGCCTATTTCCAGACAGCCATGAATGATTCGGTCGAGCTGTTTGATGGACCCAATCAGAACGCCAGGCTGCTGAGCTCCCTGGCCGGCTCTCATACCGGTAAGTAATAGCTTTACATTGTTCTCAGTGTTTGTTGTTGCTTCGCATACACTTTGAAATGCACAAATCCTTTTGGGAGCTGGGAAAAAATGTAAAAATGAATCGGCATATGTGGCTTCTGCAGCAAGCAGGAAAGACAATTAAGTGCATGCAATTTAGAAGCAAAGGAGGTCATGAGCGAGACTTAATGGCTTCATTCAGGGAGGAAAATACGTTCCCTGTGGGAGCATTGCTGTAGCACAATTTTGCTAATCATTTTCACTTATTTTAAACTTACAGTGCATAGGTCCATTTTCCTGACAAATCTTTGACCAGTCGGCAGCTTACTTGAGAGGTCTTAATGCGACACTAGGTTTTTTATGCTCATTTTTCATAATGGCGAGTCTGTTTGTTAATTCATTGCTCATTGGGTCATTGTCATTTTTACGCCCTGGCCTGCTACTTTGTTAATTCCTCACAGTTTCCTATTAAAATAATTTTTTTTGTTTCAGACACAGCTTCATGCGGATTTATTGTTGATATTACCATTAAAGGCGAAAGGTAATAAACTGCCTAAAAGGGAACAAGCCTTTAATTCCGCATTCTTCCCAGGATTGATGAAGGCAATTGGACATAAACTATTTGTATGGCACTTTGATACTTTCTGCTTTTTATGGTCTGTCGTGCAACAATATAATCCCCCAAAGATGTGCTGTAAATTCCCAGTGTTTCTGTCTGAGCCACTGAGCCCAGCAGGCCAGATATCCCGCCAGGCCCGTCTATTCACACTAGAGCTTTTAACCCTGCAGGCTCAGCCGAGCAGTCTGCTTATCAGCCATATCACTGAAATTACACTGCCTTTTTTGTGCTGCTTGCTGTTTGTGTGGTTTTGTATTTTTAGACTCCCACCTTCTCTTATTGAGACTAACAGGAACAGTAAGGCTCGCAAAACTGCGTCTTTGGGGTGAGTTTAAGACCACGGCTAGAATCTGGTCAGCTGCTTGACGTTTAGTTATGATGTGCATTTCTTTAAGTGTTTTGATGCACATGTATATGTCGCAGTGAGCAGTGGTGCCCGACATGTTACTTTGAAGTTGTGGTCAAAGAACCCTTGCAAAGCATCTTTTGCAGCTTGATCCTGCCCACGGCTCATGGCCTCGACTTTGCTGCGCAAAAGACAGAATTTTTCTTTGGCTATCAATCTGTAGACGTCTCAGCGCTGCTTCTCCTCACTCCCCAGCCTTTCAGCATGTCCAGGAGGGACACTTGGTTATTAAGCCATCCGTCATATATAGTAGCTCAGCACTGTGTTTATTACACTACATTTGCTGCCACATGCAACTCCAGGGAGGGGAAGGGTGGGGGCTGCTGGACTTAGGGAGTTAAACGTGATTATTTGGCATATTTCTATATTGCAGGAGAGACCTTGCCCTTGGCCACTTCAAACCAGATCATGCTGAGGTTCACCACTAAGAGTGGCCCTTCTGCCAGGGGATTCCATTTTGTTTATCAAGGTACGCACACCCTCACCTCTCTTGAAATAACAGGTCACCTTAAAGAGGCAACAAAGATCTGCATTTAATCTTCTAATCTCAAATGCAGCACACCACCCACTATGCATCCATCAGCACTTAAAGGGAAACTTCCCCATTTCTTTCTAGACAGACTGATCTTGGATCAGAATTTTCCATATTTGTGATGGGCATTGAGCTAAAACTGCTTCTAGATCAGCACTCTGACTCCCTTGTGAATAGGTGTTATAAGAAAAGGTTGTCCATAGTAACACCATTTTATTTTAGTTGATGAAATGAGATTTGGATGGACCAGCAAAGTTTTATCATGCCAATTACTGGCTTGTTAAGCTTCTAAATAAAAGTGCTCTGAAGCAGACTACTTATTATTCACTCAAACATATTATCACCGAACATTAAACAGCAAATGAAATGACTTCAATTTTAGCAACCAGAGGTGTGTGTGCTAATGGTGAGGTTTACCAAAAGAATCAAAGCTTGCATTCTGCAACTATCATACTTCATATTGGAGTTAATGTGTATGCTTCTAAAATCTCAACTGCTTATTGTGGGAATACATACATTATTTCCTCAGGATTAAAACCCATCTAGCAACTGTTGCTATGTATCTTTTCCTTTCTATGTATTTATCATTGTACACATGCAGATTCTCAAAAGCAGAAGTATAATTCAGCCCTACAGGGTCTTGGGTCTTAGGGAGCCTGGTGTGTTCATCAGTATGCTTGAGCCGAGCCTCCGGGGGGGAAACGACCCAAGCGATTCAGCTGGAGGAGCTGGCAGCTGCAATCACAACGTCATAACAAATACACAATGGAGCCAAATTAACAAGGGGGGGGGGGGGGGAGCACTGTGATGCAGTTTATAAAGCATTTACCTCTAAATGAAGTTGAATGGAGGGATAATTTTTGAGTGGTTCTCTTGAGAGTAGCAAAGGTGGGATCCTTGCGGGTGATTCCCAAGGCAGAACCTGGGGGCACATGTCACTAAGGGACCATTTTAATTTGCTCCCTCAGAGTCCCAGCTCTTTTTACATTCCTTTTTTCCTCTCATCTCAAGGAAAGAAATTCTGTGAAAAAAAATGTAACATTTTAAACCTTAAATTGATACTGCTTTTGTGTAAAAAAGGTGATATTTTATTATGTTTTGGCTTTGAAAAGTCTAAAAAAGGTGATATTTTATTATGTTTTGGCTTTGAAAAGTCTTTGACAGCCACTGCTGAAGTTTTTCAGGAAGAAAAAGATTACCTTGCCATATTTTTGCAATATTTCAAAGTCAAAGGTGTAAAATTGATATAAATTCTATAAATATAACAAACGTAACTACCAATCGATTGGGTCATGTAACTCCATATGTACAAGAATGGAATGTAAATTAAATGTATAGCACAATAACTTAGCTGCTGACAAAGTACAGTGGGTCACGTGATGCCATTCCCCTTCTCCCCTCCGATTTGAAAGGAGCCATAAATGAGATGTGTGAATTACATGCGTTTTTAAAACTGTCTTTGTCAGCTGCCTCGTAAAAACGGCTGATCTATTAGGGATCTTTTCATGGGCAGATTTTGCCGCATGCATATAGCTGTCCATAGCGTGCACACTTTGTCTCTTTTTATCTCTCCTTGCCGTTTTATGGTGCACGGCATAGGATGCGGGTAAGCGAGGGGGGTGGGGGGGCGTGAGAAATATTCCCTGACAGTTAGGACAGTTCATTTGGCACATGGAGGCAGCGGAGCGATGGTGCTGAGTCCTCCCGGCCTGCTTCTGCACATCCACAAGCATCAGATGAAAGTCAGACACAAGCAGAAGCGGCATCAAAGATGCTGCAAAGCTCCACGTTATGAAAAAGCATCAGAATCCAACTAAATGTCCGTACAGCATTGCAGCTCCGCCATGGTTTTAGATCCAGAGGTTTGGTGCCTATTTAAGTGAGATGGACACATCACCTTTTATTATTTTTAAAGAATAAATAACCTTTAGAGGGCAAGCATTATTGTTGTTGTTGTGCAATCTCTTCTAATAAAGTCATGTGCATAAGTTTGGTTGCCCTTGGGCAAATTACATGATTTGTTGGTTTTCTAAGTGAAAGTACATGCACAGAGAACACACAGAGAACACACTTGTGCAACAAATAAACAGCAATGCATAATCACTGTTTATTTGTTGAATGTAACATACTGGAAATAGGTAAAATAGCATGTTCTAAAGATTTGGTGCATTTTTCTATTTTATGTTTCCAATATGTTAAGCTCATTTTTTATGAAAATGTCAGATTTAAAGTGTGTTCCCTCTATTTGTCTGAATGTTTTAACTCACTTTTACTTCAGCACAACATAGTTTGCCCAGAGGTATTTTTATATATGATTATATGATTATACAATATAATTTTATGCAATTAATCACATATACACTTGGTTTATATTCTGTATTAGATCATGCATGTTATATGTTAAATTCTGCATGTTATATGTTATATGTTCAAGATATTGTTTTTTTTTTCTTTTGGCTTTAATGTCAATAAATGGCGATTTGTTTCTGCCAAGCAAGTCTGTACAGACAAAATGATCACCTCATTATAGACTTGTCAGCTTGTGTATTAACAAACATAAATACAGTATCGTCTGAATGATGACAATTTCCTTACATGCGATAAATAACAAGCATTGAATTACACCATATGTTTATTACTCTTGCTTTCCTTAAGTGTTACAGAGGAGAAAGGCTCTTCTCCTCTGTTTACAATTATTGTTATTGTTTTTTGTTTTTCATCATTCTTCTACAAAGACATTTCCACAGTCGTCCTGTCTACTGTTTTTGGATAACAGCTTGACTGTATCCACGTAGTACAACATATGTATCTGTCAGACCCCACAAATTGTTCTCCCCTTAAGAAAATTGGGTACATGACGCCCCTGGTATAAAGGTCCATTTCCGCTGTCCATTCATATTGATTCATTATGCATGGGGTTCTGCCAGCTCTCGCTTTTTGTAATTACAATAACAGTGCTTCATCTGAAATACATGGGAAATAAAGGAGGCTTGTACGTTGTAAGTGGATGAGGTGCCACACGGCGCATCTGCTCCATTTTGATTAGAAATCCATTTGTGTCCGTCTAGCCGTGCCGCGCACCAGTGATACCCAGTGCAGCTCCATCCCGGAGCCCAGATACGGCAGGCGGATCGGCTCTGAGTTCTCCGCCGGCTCCATTGTCCGCTTCGAGTGCAGCCCAGGGTACCTCCTCCAGGGATCCAAAGCTATTAAGTGCCACGCTGTCCCCAATGCTTTGGCACAATGGAATGACACCATCCCCACCTGCATAGGTAAGCTTTTGTCCGCCTTTCTATGAATAATATTTAAGCATTGTTTATGCTCTAATTCAAAACACACAATCGGAAAGAGCAGAAAGGCAGGCAGGCCTTTTAACTGTTAGGACATGAGGGTGGCATTTCCAGCCTGAACACTGACCTTATGCTGCACAGTCTTTTCAGCCTTGAGCAAGAGACATAGCCTTTGCTTTCTCTAGGGCAATGTAGGGCGCCTGACCCCATGCTTGGACCACTTCCCATGTGGCCCACCATTTCAGCGAGCCACTGCTACACAGAATCTTCAGCAATCTTCTGTCTAAGAAAAGTATCATGATCCAGATGGGTTTTATTGACCGTATATGCCCGTATAGGTGTACAATCTGCACAAGACCAGAGTAGTTACAGGTTTGAATCAGGAGCTTGCATTCAATTGGTTTCATCTGAAGAATGAAACCAATTGGATTAAAAATGTGTAATCTGATGCGGTCCTAATTGTTTTAAATGAGGACCTGCAGCACCACTGGCTCTTTGTTGATGAGATTGGACTCCCATTATACATATCATTCTTTCAAGTAGTTGAAGTAAATTAAGTTAATTGAGTTGGAGAAAAAGAATATTCCTGAATGTGTCTTGGCTTAGATGAACTGCAGTTTCTATAGAACGTTTACAAAGAGCCATCCACTGAAACTTCTTTATGAAAGAAAACCTGTTACTCACTTACTAAGCAATGTTTTAGTGCCTGTATTTTCTTTTAAATGTTAAAACGCAAAATGGTGCAGCTTCTGTGTGGTGCAGTTGTCAAATTATTGGTCATCCATGGCCTCCCAGTGGCCTCACTCTCTTTAGGAGGAAAGATGGCCCTCCCTCTCCCCTTGTCACATTGTACAGTGCTAGCCAGTCTTGGTAACATCATGAAGTTGAGGGAGAGTGTGTTGAAACTGGCCACTAAATTGGAGGTTGAACATAATGAAGTTGTAGAACCTCTGATTCTTACTTCATGTCCAAAATTGATTGAACGGTAAATACTGATTAAGCCACATTGTAAAATGCTCAAATTCAACTTTTTTAAGTGTGTAACACAAGAATGTCTGTATTCTAAGTGTATTCCAAGTGTTTTGTTTTAATGAAAAGACAGCATTCTTAAGCACTATATTAAAGGGTATGATTTTGCAAACATATATGCTTCTGTCCCGTTTGAGAACTGTTTTTTTTTTTCCAGAACGGGTGCATGCCATTTCCCTGGCAGCACTGGAACAATTGTTTGGGTTAAGTGTTTTGGCTTAAGGGCAAAATGGCAGTGTTAACTAGGATTTCAAATGTCAGGCCGGTGGGTTAAATTTCTTGGCTTGACAGCAGTTCTGTCCGCAAGTTCTGCTTTGCTTTGCCTGTAGCCCAGAGCCCTTTTTCTGGACTTCTGTTTTGGAACCCACTCACTGTCAGATTGCAATGACATGATTTTTGGATCCTCTGAAACACTTGCTGATGTGCATTTTTCATTTCTATCTCCCTTTTTTTTTAAAATTTGCTCTCACCTCTTGAACTCTCTTGGCAAAGATTTGCCCGTCGGCACATTCCAGTAACTCGTGAAATATGCATCATTCCATATTCAGTAGAATTAATGAAATTCGAGTATGCGCTACTTCCTCATTCCGCTTGGGCTTAAAAACCAATGTAAGGAGGAAAGGGTTCTGCTAGATTTTTTTGTGAACACACAAGGGTCTCTAGAAAGATATTTTTTTGAACCATGCAAAGATGCAGTTTTAGTAGGATGATGGTTATAATTTGCATTGCCTAAGGGTGAGACAGAAACTAGTCTCTCCTGCTCTTCGTCCAATTCTCTGCTTTCCTTCCCTTTCTGCAGTTCCATGTAGTGGGAATCTTACAGAAAGACGAGGCACCATCCTGTCGCCTGGATTCCCTGAGCCCTATGGGAACAGCCTCAACTGTGTGTGGAAAATCGCAGTCACCGAAGGAGCCGGCATCCAGGCAAGTACTGCAGAGGTCCGCGGCAAAACTCATCAGAAGGAGTAAAGCCACAGCCGAGCAACACGGCCGACTGGAGCACATTTCATCTCAGCGTCACCTGCCCCACTGCTGAATTACACCAGCTAATTTTAGAGTTGTTAGATAGGCTCAGTGCAGATGGCGGCACAGTAAATAACATGGGCGTATTTTGGAAGCAGTTTTATATAGCCAAGCTTTAACAATATCAAGCTACACTGACCAAAAAAGACATTGCATACAACACATTAACATGGTATCACCTCACACTGATAAGTAGCCAGCATGATCTAAATCCAGATGAATGCTACCACAACATTTCTTCTGGCTGCAGTCCAACAAGAGTCATCATTGAGACCCTTTTGCACATAACCATGCTATTGGTTGAGCGATGTTTAAATCTATGACCAATGTTTGCCACATTTACACATTTGTATTATGTTTTGCAATAATAACTCGTGTGGATTCACTGAAATTGACTTTTATTCATTTTATTCAATATTTCAAGAATTCAGTGAAAAAGCAATTACTCAGTCATAACTCAATTATTAAAAGCAATTATTCAATCGTACATTCTTACGTAAGCGCATGATCATTTTATCTACCCAGAGCATGACTCTCTAGTTTTAAATATATTATTCATTATTCATTTAATTTCACAATTATTTTATAATCTTCTGCAGTGTTGTTCAACATTGTTTATTTATTTATTTATTCTATTTATTTATTTATTCATTTATGTGAAATGTAAAGTTAAATTATAAGTGCTGAGTGGACTGAAACATCCCAATTGCTTAACTACAGCTATTAGACAATTCATGGATGGATGGATGGATGGATAAATGGGTGGATGGATGGATAGATGGATGGATAAATGGATGGATGGATGGATGGATGGATGGATGGATGGATGGATGGATGGATAGATGGTTGGTTGGTTGGTTGGTTGGTTGGTTGGTTGGTTGGTTGGTTGGTTGGTTAGTTAGTGAGTTAGTTAAAACACTTTCATTTTCATCACAGCGGCCTGAACTGCTGGTCGTCTTGCAGGGTCATGAAAACACAAGCAGGTTAATTTCCCAAGAGGAAAGTGTACAACACTGAGCTGCAGTCCAGTTCTGTGGCCCAAAGCTGCCTAATATAGTTTTAAATTTTTTAATTCAATATTGTGGTGTTTTGAATGTATTGCTTGCAGTCATTACGTCTCATGTCTAAGTGTGCCTCAGCATGCTATTCTATATGTGACAATCTGATTAGTTGCTGCTCAGCTCATTTGCATAAACACAGCAAAAGAGTGCTGTCTGATACCCTAAGTATCAACACAAATCAGGGGAACTTCCATATAAGGAGCTGTTTTGCTATTAGATAACAAATAAACCATTTGTTGCGCTTCAGGCTCGGATCTGTGTCGGTTGCAGTCTAAGCGTTAACAAACGTTTTCTCATCTCTGATTTTGAATATTATCAAAAAGTTGATCATTGGTGTTTTTCATCATATCAGATTGTTGTTTCATGAAGACAGTAAGCCAGGAGAGGAGGCTTATTACATCATTTCTATTATTGCCTTGGGGGTTTAGGAACTTTTCTTTGCCTCTTGCACTAACACCACCTCCCATGTTTTACTCTAGAACTAGAACATGGCTAGCTCTGCCTGATTTTGTAACTTATATGTCTTTTTCCTGGCCGCCTCCCAGATCCAAGTCATGAGTTTCGCTACAGAGCACAACTGGGACTCCTTAGAGATCTATGACGGTGGTGACATGACTGCTCCGAAGCTCGGCAGCTTTTCAGGTATGTGAATTCTTCATTAAGCTCTTTTTAATGGCTTGTTCCAGTAGTCAGTCCATTCTGGCAGCACATGGTGACTGTGCTCGTCTCACATTGTGTCATTCTTTCGAGCTCATTATTTTTTATACCACAATAAAAAGCACGCCGCCACTCTCTTCCACTGGTTTTATGCCCTTGAAATTGTGGAAGTAGTGAAGTTGGGATCAG
This sequence comes from Nannopetersius ansorgii, assembly GCA_037974605.1. Taxonomy (NCBI): domain Eukaryota; kingdom Metazoa; phylum Chordata; class Actinopteri; order Characiformes; family Alestidae; genus Nannopetersius; species Nannopetersius ansorgii. The sequence continues at coordinate 6,818,149 of JBBPDE010000148.1, read as the reverse complement.
GCCAAGGCCGCCCCCGTGCCATCCTCAACAGATGAATGCCCTCATTTAAAAGTTGGACGAATAGCTGTATCAGTTCCAGAGACCTTTTGGGATCCAGTTGGCGCCTCGTATTGCTTTCTCCTCGTCCCAATTAATTACAGCAACAAGATTCCCACAACTTAACAGCTGTGTGCGTTTAATTGAAAGACTGGATATTATGACTGTCGCAAACAATGACATTAATGCACGTGTCATTAATTCCGCAATGCATTAACAGTACTCTAATGTTAACCAGCCGTATAGAACACTAAAGGATTTTCTGAAAAGCCATATTTTCTCTTCCTGTACAGGAAATCAAAAGATTTATCTACAGTGGATTATTATAATACATTTATGTAGTAAAGCAGTAAAACAAAGCAAACCACTCGCTGCAGGAATGCAGAGAGAGGCCGAGGTCCTCCTAAGAGGGAGCGGGGCTTAATCTTTTTCTGCTGTTCCTCCCAGTGGAGGGTTTTGTGGCCAGGCCTACAGCAGCACTTTCAACATGCCTGCGCTGAACTCAGCCCAGTCCTGCACTCGCATACTGGCGAAAGGTCACTCCATTGGGGAGAGCTGGCTGCTTCCGGCTACATTCAGCCTGGCATGATCTCACACCAACTCAGCGCAGCTTTCTTTCCCCACATTCCTAATTCTCCCAGTACATGTCAAGCATTGTGCCACCCATTCATTGCTTGTCCCAGAAAGCACTCGGAAAGTTCACCTGATGTGTTCCTTTGATCATGCAAGCTCACCCAGGGATAAATTGTAATTCCTTCCTTATGTTAAAGTTGACGGTGCAGATTGCAATGGCCCAGAGACATTCACAAACACGACGACAGAGTTACTCAAAAATCCCAACTCGGCGATATCTGACGCAATGTTCGGTGGCCCGTTTAAAGCGTGCCGGCCTCTCGTCCGTCGCCTGTCTGCTCAGCCTTTTTGTCTTGCGCTTGCTTTCTCGTCACAATCAGCCGTTTCATTCTTCCTCTAGTCACAAATCCATTAGGATAATACCCTTAATTAAACTGTCAGATATGTTTTGTGTTCCTGTCTCCCCTTTCTTTTCATCATACTGGATTAATTGCAGCTCATCACATCCCAATTCAATTACAATTTTGCAGGGTCTTTTTTTTGGTTATTGTTCAAAGATATATTTATAATTACTTACCTCATCTGGACCGCTTGCTATGATACATTGGTCTAATAAGAACTATTTTGAGCAAGATACTTTTTTGTTGGGCAAGTCATACTTTTCACCCTTTTCAGAAGGTGCACGCTTATATAAAGGTAGACAGCAACATTAATTCAGTGTTCCCATTAAAACAGAAGAATATCCTTAAAGGAGCATTCCACCCTAAATCTATTACATGGTAATGGGATTCCTCAACATAAAGGTGGTTTGTAAGAATTCAGCCTTTCTTTACTGCAGTGTGAGCTAAGAATGCATTAGCATGTTTAAGGATTTTATATTTCCCTATCTACTTTATTAGAGATCTCATGGCACTCATAGCTTTACTACCACCTCATCGCTGGATCATACATACAGCGTGTTTAGCAGCCAGGACTTTTATATGGAAATTTAGCCTGATTTGTTGGCCTTTGGTGACATTCACTTCACTATCTCAAACTGCTGAGTCACAGACTGCCAATTCAGTGCTATTTCATTTTCCAGCCACAGTTAATAATTAACTTGACTTGAAATCCATCTTGCTGTGCTTCTCTTTCTTCTTCTTATCATTCTTTTCCTATTTTTTCCTCTTACTGCTTTTAGGCTACATTCAAAAAACCCTCCATGTTTTGTCCTTACACGCACCCCACTCATACTAATATTTCAGAATCATGGTGAGTTCCCGCATGCTATTTAGGACTCCCTTATCGCACAATGCAATTGCTGAACATTTTGGATGTTCGTCAGGTGACCACTTCCTGATAAAGTAGATGTTTGCGGACAATACTCATTGACAAAGTTCTAGCTAGATGGTGTGTATGCGCATCTTGGCTGCATCTCGGGGTGCTGAATGCCGCACACAGGACTGCCATTGTAACTCTGAGGGTTACTTGTTTTTCAATAACAAGCTATATAAAATGTGAATGCCCTCCAGTGGCAAATAGCTTTGGTTTTATATTTGATTTTATTACATTAATATTTACGTTGAGATTTACAGAAATATTTGAACTGCAGCTGTGTGACTGTGCTAAGGGGAACAGTGATGTTAAAAAGATGTTTAAAGTGTTATTCCACTTGTTCATATAGCAGTACTTTAAAAAGAAAGGCATGCGCTAGTTTTGAATGAATTATTTAATTTTGCATATAACAATGCGATTTATCGCAGAAAACCATGTAATCATCATTTGTATAGATATGTATATATGTACTGTATATATGTAAGATTATTTTTTTTTTTTTTAAATAGGTTGTTGACAGTATTCACTGTCAGTAATAAACAAAGCAAACCTATTTGTCTACTCCTATGTTTATAACAGTATTAAAAACAGTATGTTTAGGACAGACATGTGAGATTAATCACAATACAAACATTACACAGTAAATAGTGGTTGTATGTACAGTATATCTGTGTGTTCTGTGTGGAAGTCCAGTATTGTAGTTTCCATCCGAAACCTGGTTTAACTCGATCAGTTCTTCAGTAAATTAAATCAGGAGCTGCTGTTGGAATTTCACAAAAGTTCCTCCTCTCCTGGAGGAACCGAGGAGAAATCTGGAACCTGTGTTCTCCTCACCAGCTCAAAACAGCTGTTTACTGTTTACTGTTTGCTTTACTTTGCCTCTTTCTCCCATCTTCTCATTGTTTTAGTCATGCCCAATTTGCATTTGCCCCCTCCATCACACAATACTTCCAACACTGGGAGGGTGAGTGTTGGCACATGCTAATTACAGACATTATCACTTTAATCCAGTTGTTCAATCCTTTATTCCTACATCTTGTAAATAAATCAATTTGAATGTATCCCTTCCTCATTTTTCTAAGTTACAGCTGCCAAATACCAAAAGATTCGGCTGTTGACCCAAAGCACAACAGTATTTCATATTGATCTCAGTACAATGATACATCTTTCATGCTAATTTCTATTGATTCTACACCTGCTTTCCTTTCTTTTATCCCTACGCCCTTTCATTGAAACTCAGTTCTTTAAATTTTGAGCTACATCCACCCGATTTTAAAGAGGGATTCAAGTGCTGACCCAGAGCGCAAGAACACACTTCATAGCAAGAGCACTCATCTATCTAACCCTGCCATCCTCACTTTCATCTCTTCATCATCTCAAAGAAAGCCGATGGTTTCAGACTAAAACCAATAAATGTTGTAGAAACCAGCATTTGATGTCTGATTTCATACTGATAGCGTAATGATAGTCAAACTCCTTGATTTCTTATATCAAATAGATGCTGTTTCCTTAGGTTTTACACTTTTCTAACGTGTTGGTAATTGTCTTAAATAAGCTGAGTTCAAGTTGGTTTGTTATGGACTTTAATAAGCTGAGTTTAAAATTGTTTACAAGCATTGCTTTCGAGTTACCTCTGAACTTCATGGTGAAGAATCACAAGTTAAATTGGGACGTGAACAGAATGTTTTTTTCTGCAGTTATCTGCTGTTTCTACCTGTTTTCTTGCCAGGCCATTTGGCGGGCAAGGCACAAGATTGCAGTGTGATTGACAAGCGCAACACAAAAATGCTATTTATTGCATCTTTAAGGTCTTCCTCAAGAATGCACATGGTCATGCCCTCTCTTCACAGAAATTATCACAGAAGAAATACACCAAAAAAGCTTTAAGCAGAGTATTTACTTTTATGTGCTCAGGAAGAGTGTACCTCACCCTTCTCCTGAATGGACCACCTACTGTTAAGCTCTTCATTGCTAATACAGATATTTCCTTAAAGGTATTTCCTTGTCATAACAATTGCTGTTGGCAAATAATGTAATGCGATGCTCTAAATGTACCATATTCAATCTGGAAAAATCTATTTAGGCCCATCGCATGCTCATCTCATGGGTCTTGGAAATGTGGCAGATTGTCTTGATACTAATGGAAATGAAGGAGTGCTGAATAGCTGGACACCGGAGTTCTATGGAGCTGTCAAACCTTATCCAGAAATTATTAGTCAAGTCATTCAAGCGCAAAGGAGCGTTTTTCAGGCTTCAGTCATCAGTGTAATGCACTGGGACTAATACATGCCTACTACCGACTAGAACAGCATGAGTCATGCCGTCACAAGCTTTGAAAAGTATGAAATAAGCTACATGTCACACGGGCATAGTGTAGCCATCTTTAGCTGCCTTTTTTGACGTGCCGTTCAATCACACACTGTCTGGCCGCTTTGTAAGGTGCATGTACTTTGTGTCTACACTCTGGCTCATATGAGCACAAGAGCAGAACAAAATCTACCATGATACAAATGCAACATGCACTCACAATGCGTCTGAATATTAATGTTAGATTAACTGAATCTAATGCTTGATTTACTAGGACTGCAGCTTATCTGACAAGTACCTTAAGAATCATTATGAAGAAAATTAAGACAAAACCGAAAACTCAATGACAGAAAGATGGCAATGTTAAAGGGCACACATAATTAAAAACTGGACTGCATTGCTAGACTGAACTGTTTTTTTAAATGAGGCAGTACAGAAGGTAACCTATCAGAAGAGTCCTACAGGTGCAAAACATAAATGCATATTGCTTTTTAATGGTAAATATTCTTTCAGCACATACAGCTTCAGAAAAAATAAGAGACCACTGAAAAAATGTTAAGTTTCTCTGGTTTTATCTTTTATAGGTGTGAGGATTGAACTGAACAGCTTTGTCTGACAATATTTCTCCTAATTTCCAAATAAATGAATTGTTCTTTAAAGTATAATATTAAAGGAAATAACAAAAACAAGATCAAGATCATCAAAACAAGAGAAATGATCCTTTGTTTCAAAGGAAACAAAGTTCTTGTTCTCTCTCAAACAAAATGACAATAATTTCCTTTGACGTACTTCGTGTAGTGTTTTACCATCCAACTGGTCGAATTGCAAGAGGAGAGTGTTGATTACAGCAGTGTTTTTATACTTTTCCTCACTAAATAAGATTTGCGTCAAGTGATCAGTAATCAGTACCTTATAAAGCAGAATGAGGTGTTTGTCTAGAAATTTAACAGACACTGGCATGGAATGGATCTCATACTCATAGAGATGCTTAATTAAAAATAAATTGCAGTGGTCTCTTATTTATTTCTGGAGCTGTATATATATTTTTTCCCCCCATCTAGGCATTCTGTATGCTGCCGCTGTTAACACCTTCTTGTTAAAACCTTAATCTGTAAGTTACTCAGACTTTATTAAATTGAGAAAAATGTGTGATCAGCTCACCTATCATTTCACCTACTTTGTGCATTTTACCCCTCTTCAAAGCTCCTGCTGGATTTGCTGTTTAAATGGCTTTCTTAAAATCAAAACCAATATTATTTCTCACTAAACCAACCTTAAGTGTACTAAAATCTGAATTTAGCCAAGAATATCAACATGGACAGTGGTAAATCTTTGAAAATATAAACTTGATGAGGCCCGCAATTCCCATATGCACAGTACTTCAGCTACCATAAATCCAGCCCACCCACCTGGATTGATACTATTGCTGAAGCAATCAAGTCAGATATCCTACTATCCCTGAGAGAAGATATGTCTAAAACAATAAGAATGAAGAATTGAAGAATACAGTTGCTGAAGACTTGAATCCCTTGAAAAGTGAACTGCAAGCCATAAGGTCAGAAGTCACTAATAATATGATAGCAATTTGATCTGAAATCATATGAAGGCAGACTTTTAGGACATGACAGAAGAATTATTGGTATGGTCACACAAAGTGTCTGCTATAACCTGCTTGAAGACTTGGAAGGCAAAATGAGACAGGGAATGTGAGGATAGTTGGCATCAATGAACAACCAGAAGCACTGCAGATGAAACAAGACAGAAAAATTGATTGATCACACTAAGAAACCAGGGGACAGACTGAGGGTTCTCATCGACAAAATACACGATGACGGGGGCCCTGTAGAGATCCTGAGAAGATCCTGATTTCACAACAGGAGGCAGACAGCCATGTTCTCTGATTACACCACCACTGTCCCCAAAGCCAGAGCTGCATTCACACTTGTAAAGAAGTTACATAGGTGACAAGGAGCCCACAAAGGTTTGCTCTTCCCTGCCAGACTGCAGGTCTCACACAAAATGAGGACTAGGAGTTTCTGTATTCCATAAATATGTACTGAAAACGGTCATTCCTATGACAGAGGACTAACAGAACAAACTTTTCCTGTCTGCATAGAAAGCAACAATAAACACATATACACAAAAAACAGACTCTGCCCCTGTTTTGAATGTTAATGTGTACCAAATATAAAGAAGACCACTGTCATTTAATGCCTTACTGACTTTTACCAATAATTACTTCATTATTGAAGCCATTATTAGATGCCTTAAGATAATCCAGAGTAATTCTTTTGAGCAGTTATTGCATTTTTTAATATGCAATTTCTCTATGAGAACATATAGGACAGTTGTTTTTCTGATTTTGTGTAATCTAGCACCCTTAATTATGCCACAAAATATACTAGTAACTATACATCTCCTGCAATTCACTGAAAAATAAATTATAAACTGTGATTAATGAGATCTTACAAAGAAAAAAAAAACTTGTAAACCAACCAAATACCGAATGCTGTTGTCAGAAAACATCCCTACTGGAAACTCCTCTTTCTGATGGCAAACATGATGCATTTAAAATGTCTTGGGAAAGCAAAGTTATTCTTCACACCAGAAAGACTGGGAAAGAGGTGAATACATCCCATTTTACATCGACACATTTATTTCACACCAACATTAATACATAAAGACAATGAGGGGAGATATATCTTGGCCCTAAGTCAAAGATAGCTGACTAGCTGACATAGAAATACTACCCCTTGCTACCTCTGATCATTCACCCATCACCTATTCTGTCAAATAGCGTATCATTCACGATACATTAATTGACAGAAGTATTGGGGCAAACCTGGTTTTCAGGGTGAAGGCTATGCCTCTTACTTCAAGTGAAAGATAATCTTAATGTTTCTGCAAACCAAGACATTTTGGACAATGCCATGCTTTTGGGGAAGGACCTTTTTGATTCCAGCATGACTGTGTCCCAGTGCACAAAGCAAGCTCCATAAAGATATGGTTGGATGAGTTTGGTGCAGAGGAACTTCACTGGCCCTTCCAAAAAGAGTATGTGTTCTTATAGCTGTTAAAATGGAAACCAACATCGTATTTAAGTCTATGTATTTGAATGCAGTGTCATTAAAGTCCCTGTAATGGTCTTTTGTCCATATAGTGTATTTAAATCTCATCAGAAACATTACCGCTTATATTGAAAGTGATCATTCGGTCATACGTGAACACACCACTGCACACAGTGTGAACAGCATGAAATTCACCCTCTGCATTTAACCCATTCACCAAGTGAAGCAGGGGGCAGCCATGAACACGGCGCCTGGGGAGCAGTGTGTGGGGACGGTACCTTGCTCAGGGTACCTCAGCGGTGCTTAGCAGTCTTGGGAATCGACCCTGGACTTTCTGATCACAGGGCAAATGCCCTAACCACTAGACTACCAGCTGCCCTATATTGTGATACATCAGGGCAGGGGTTGCATCATTTCATTAAAATGTGCTCAGAAATTAGGGCAAACAGTGGGAATTGGAGGATAAAGCAGGAGAAAAAACAGCATAAAGAAATCAGCTCACCTAGTCTTATTAAAACTCTTCATGCAACCCGTAGAGTACTCAACATCTTGTTATCAGAGGAGACTGACGGAAGCTTGAGATTCACTTACCAGCAATATCATGAGCCTGGAAATGGAGCAGGTAGATAACTGACTTTCTGATTTAAAAATAGCAGTCATCTAAGTGCATAGAATAAAATCCTCAGACATTTGCTCTAAGGATGCACAACTTTCTGTCTTTCAAATTCTGAAACACATCAAATTGTCAAAATGACCAGAATCAGAGCTAAGGAATTATTTGAACAGATAGAGAAATGGAAATGTAGCAGGTGATCTCTACTCTGATAAATGTTAAGTAAATGACCAGGTGGATTTATTCATCATTATTGCAATACCTTGAAAACATGTTATCTGCCCTGTGGATAAAAGCATAGCATCATGCAATTGATTGATTAAAAGGTTGGACCCATCCTGCAGAGAAGCAACCACGGTGGTAATACATAAACAGGGTAAAGACAGTATTGGATGCTGATCTCATAGACCAATATCACAATTAAAAGGAGACTTTCGCATTTGAGCAGCAATTTTGGCTGGGCGTAAGATTATCACTCAAATGATACATTCTGATCCAAATGGTTTTATTTCTGGAAGACACTATGGAGATAATATCAGATGATTACTTGTCCCATTAAAGGGATAAGGATAAAGCACTGGTCATATTATTCGATGCCCAAAAGGCCTTTGATTGTGTCACATTGCAATACTTACTTCAACCGCTAGAATGGTACAAAATGTGCCCTAATTTCATAACCCGAATACGAACACTTTATTCAGACCCACAGGCTGCTGTCAAAGTTAATGGGAATAGATCAGACAGATTTACATGAGAATAGGAATGTGGACAGGGCTGCTCTCTTTCGCCCTCTTGTTTGCCATTAGTATTGATCCAGTAGCACAGTTCATTAGAGATAATAACATTAAAGGATTTGACATAAATAAAGAACAACAATCCTTTCATAGAAATAGTTTCCTACTGTGTTTGACAGAATCAGCAACAGCTAAAGAAACATAGTCCTCAATGTGGATATTATTCAGGATACAAAATTGTGGGAAAAATAGAAGTTGTGAAAATACAACAAAGTGTAAAAGTATACATAAATATTTATATATAACTATAATAAATACAGTATCATTTAAACCTACACAAAACCTCTGTGATACCAACTATAAGAAAATAACTGATTGCATTTGCAAAGATTTGGACAAATGTTTCATTCATTCTCGGTCTGTCTCTGCTAGGCCGTATTGAAAGCATACATTATAAATCTAAATTGATTTTTATCAGTTGAGTTTTTATGGCAAAAGTTCAGCATTTAAACATTTGAACAGATGAAGTGAATAACATGGTTTGTGTCATGACAAGGGGGTTTAATCCACTGTCGTGATCTACCTCTTGGAAAGGAACAGGCTGCCAGGCAGACTTCCATGCTGTGGTTTCTTTATTTACAAAAAAGAAAATTAGGAACTGAAGCGGGCACGTGGGCCACCAGGATACATTTTCACACCAAAGAACGTGAGGCAAAAAGGAGACATAAATGAGGCGATGGACCGATACA
>JBBPDE010000148.1:6794070-6804389 GCA_037974605.1 Nannopetersius ansorgii | reverse complement strand
AGAGTGTAACTCTAAATAATTTCTTTACTAAGAAATGAAAGAAACCAACTGAGAAAATAGAAACACAAGTAGAATGCTAAAAAAGTAAATTAAAAAAGGTGAACGTATTACCATTAATTATAATGGCAAAAAAAGCTTAAAAAAGTAAGGCTTGTAAGGTTGTAAGACTTGACAAACAGATATCCCTCTCTGGAGAAACACTCCAGAGTTTTGCACAAGCCCTTAATTAGAAGATCAGGATCACCTGAGTTTTAGACCAGGGGGTATATAGAGATCAAAGAGACAATCCTTGTGACCCTGTTCTGAATTTTGGATTTCTCTTTTGCCTTGCGGACTTGTTCTTGGATTTACTGGGTTTTGAACTCTTTGCTATGTTTTGGATATTACTTATTGCCTTTGCAAACTTTGGTATTTATTAACCTCAATTCCTCATAGTCTGCGATTGGGTTCATATCTGTGAACGGTACACTTGCTAAGAATGGATTTTTTTTTTTTCTTCAAAGCTGCATAGTGATATTATTTCCCTGTAATAAATTATGCTGAAATTAAACAGGTAGACTTCCACTTTAGCTGGAAACATGTTAAACCTTCACCCAAATAGGAGAGTTAATCCATGAATTGTTCACAATGTAAAAAAAAAAATAAACAAAAAACGGTAATTGCTGAAAGTTTGTATTTTCACTAAACAGCAGCTCTGTGTCCCATAGCATTTTTAAACTTGGCCTAAAAGCTTTTTAAATGCTGGGGACATTCTTCAAGAGTGCGGCGTGATTGAAGTTTTTTTCCTTTAATTTCTCCTTTGTATTCTGAAATGGGGTCCTGGCCCGTGGCCTGAACTCTGATAGCATCTGGCCTTCTGAGTCGCCATAAATGCCTCTGAGTGTGCATGTGGCATACGGCCTTTTGTCCACTTGGCCCTGATATACACCACCTCTCCTAATTCACTTCCCCCAGCTGCCCATTTGTCTATTTCTATCCCAAGTCCACTCACCTGGACAGCCCAATTTGTCTGCCTCTCCACCTGCATCCATTTAGAAAGCTGGTCAGTGGCTAGTGGCAAAAGCAGCATAGTACAGAGTGATGCCCTCCGTCCAAAAGGCATTAAGCACTTCCCTTATCTTAATGCCTGCCATTGTGCCTATCACATCGCTCCGAAAATACCGCAGGAATCTTTCACTCCTCCGCCTCGCTGCTCTAAATCACCATAAATAAGTGAACTCTAAAGGCAACCCTGAGTTATGGCACACTCTGTCGAGAGAGAGTCCAATTAGGCTCTCTGAACTGGTGGTGTAATGGCCCATGCTGGCGCAAAAATAACAATCAGCTCGGCTGAGATAGCGACTCGGTTGAGCATCGAACACAGGATAAAATGTCAAGTCTGAATTACCAACCACAGCATCCATTATGATTCCCAAATATAACAGAAGGAGTTTTTGTATTTTCTTACAGACAGATTGCTCATATGAGCAGTTTTAAATGACAGTACAAACACTTGAGAAGTAGGGACTTCTCTGGGGAGCAAACCTGTCACCTTTTGGGGGGGGGAAAAAACATTATTTTGGGTCCAAAACAGATAATGTGTGTGTTTTTTGCGGATCTTTTTTTTAATTGGGTGAGGGGGTGTAATCTGTCAGACAGAATTACAGGGAATGAAATGAGATCCTAGATTTAGAAGGTCTGTCCAAAAGAAAAATGCTCCTGGCTTCTCTGAGCTTGGCACATGTAATGCATCTAAGGAGAGTGAAGAGTGAAGAGGGCCATCTCTGGGAGGTCAGTTTTTAATGTAGGCCCATTTAAGCTAAGTGTCTCATGAATTAGTCTAGTGTTCCATTATAATCTATTGTGGTCATGATCGTATTAGCCTTGCTAATATTATCTTAGCATAAAGATACTGGAACCAACAGGGGCTTATGTTAAAGTTAAGTTGCCATTTGACTGAGGAGCCTTACTCTAGACCTCTTGATCAAGGGAGATACAGAATCTACTACACAACATATTGGCTGATATTTGTTTCCCTGTGCTGTATAATCTGCACTCAGTAACCAGTCACCACTTCGGTCACTGTGTTTCATAAGGGACCATCAAAGTGCAGTGAAAGAAAGGGGTATAAGCATTTCTCAATGACATTTCTGCCATACTCTCCTTCAGCTGCTGGTGGTAATAATGCAGGGCTTGCTTGCTTTCTTAAAAGTGAAAGGAAGACCTCCACAGCTATGCCACAACCACTTCAACAAATGGCAACATCCACAGTCACCTACAACCAGTTCTAAGTCCAGACAAATGATAACCTCTGTCCCCAAAAGAGGGGGAGGGTGGTCACAACTTTGCCGCCTTTTTCACCCTTGATGAGTCTGCATCCCTGCTAGAATGTAGGATCTATTGATCTAAATTCTTCTGCTAAAATGCAGAAAATGGGTTTCTAAGACACATATAAAATGTAAGTTCACATCTGTATATGTGAAAATTTTAATAAAAAAATTTAATTAATTTTTTTAAAAACCTTCCATTTAGTAGTTTTCAACATTACTGTTGGAAAGATCCTGTTGAAAAATCATTACATTCCGCTGCCAAACTGCATTAAGGCCTGCATCAAGAGGCTTCATTTGAAGAATTTCAAGTACATTGTTTGATTTGTTTCACTCTTTAAATACTTATAAATGCAGAAAGTAGTGAAAATAAGGAGAACATGTCTGTCAATAAGCGTATCCAAACTACTGATTACAGACATTCCTCTCTCCAGCCACCTCCACGTGGTCCTTCGGGGGACACTGAGGCATTCCCAGGTCATCTGAGAAATATAATCCCTCCAGTGTGCTCTGCATCTGTCCCAGGGCCTCATCCTGGTGGGACATGCCTGGAAACCCTCTACCGGGAGGTGGCGTTCTCACAAAGTGCACAAACCACCTCAACTGGCTCCTTTCAACATGTAGAAGCAGTGTCTCTACTCTGAGTCTCTCCCGAATGTCAGGCCTTCTCGGCCTATGCTAAGGGAGAGACAAGCCAAGAGACAAGCAATCTCATTTTTTCAGTCACCATCCACAGCTTGTGACCATAGGGGAGGATGGGGGCGTAGATGGACCACTACATTGAGAGCTTTTGAACTGCAGACGGCCCACTCTGTCTAACTATTTGTGTGTCAGTTTTCCAGAAGTCTCTGAAAAGGTGGTCAAATTCAAGTGTGTTTTTTTTAATTGAGCTTGTGAACTTTGCAATTGAACATTGCTGACAATACTGAAAGAAATTATTGTTTTAAAACCACACTTTTGTCGCAGCAACGTAGGGTCACAATTGAAACACATGCGACAGTGAAAGCCTCCTCTATTACCCCATTCACCGAAAGCATCACTATGGTATTATCCCAGTTTAGAATTTGATATAATACAGAATTCCCTCTCTTAGCTCAGCCTATTTAAATGAAGACAGTTGAAGGGCATGTCTGGGTATCTGTCCCGGGCTACAGAATCAACCTGTTAATATGGGAATCTATTTCATATACATTCAGGTAGACCTGGACGAACATTAGAGGCTTTTTCTGTATTCTAACAATATACTGACACCTCTCTTTCCCTCTCTGTGCTGTGTGTTGTTCATCCAGCTGTGGGTTTGACCACCTGCCCGGAGCCTGTGGTGCCAGCCAATGGAATAAAGAGTGGTGATCGGTACATGGTGAACGAGGTGGTGTCATTCAGCTGTGAGCCGGGATACGTTCTGCAGGTAAGCCACCAATCATATACACACACATGCATGCATACACCCTCACACATACACATGAAGCGCTCACACATATGCACACACACACACACACACACACACACACACACACACACTCGCACACATGCGCACACACATGCATGCACACACACACACACACGTAAAAACACAAACACATGCATGCACACACACATGTTTACACACACATTGCATTACTGTACAAACGTCTTACAAATATGCAAACTGTTTTAAATGATCTGACTATACAGTAAGTGTATATGGGTGAAATATGGGAAGAATACAGGAAGTTCAGTTCTCATCACAACCATGTTCAATTTCTCTACCTACACACCTGATTTAACTTGTTTTACTTCTGCACTTCTGTTGCTAAACCAGATTGTTTTACATTGGTGTGATCAAATGGACAAACGGTGCATTGCAGAATACATATGTCACTGACTTGTGTTGAGTGACTTCTGGTGATAGGAACCAGAGACTGTGATATCTACAACACAAATATAACCATTTTTACTATGTTGATAATGGTAAAGTAGTGTGGGGGGCTGTTATACTTGTTTTACTACGCTGTGCATGTACCTCTCTGCCATAAAATACATTTAAGGCCAAAGCCTTATATCAAAGCTATTGTACCACAAAGTCTCAGATGATCATTTCATGTAATGACTCTCTGTGATGTAGCTTTTATAAGCATTAAACACTTTGGTCGTCATGTTCCCGTCACCCCCACTTTGCACAATTCTTCCATATTTACATAGAAAAGCTATTGTCACAACTATATGATTTTTAATTCATTTATGTAATAGCCATTGACCTGTCCAAGTACTGGCCAATAACTACAAATAATGTACTTATAAAAAGATATAATCACAATCTGTCTTTATCTTCTTTTAGGGCCATTCTCACATAACGTGCATGCCAGGAACTGTAAGACGCTGGAACTATCCGCCTCCTCTGTGTATCGGTAAGACCCTTGATCATTCAGTTTAGTTCACTACTATTGAATTTACATTATACCACTTCAGCATAAGAAAAAGCTTACTCATTAGACAACATGAATGGTACATGGAATAGTAATAAAAAGTGCAGGGTGGAGCAGAATAGGCACAATAAAAAAGTCAGTCACAGCACAATTGGTGCCAGACAGCATATGCCTTGCAGAAGGCTGACAGTGCAATAAACACACACTATATGGCACATCATAACTCAGCAGATATGATGAAAAAATATTATCCCATGCATGACGTTCTTGCTCGTGCTGCCAACGTGAAAAATTCATGGCTAGAAGCTTGACAACGGTCTTTTTCATGTGTTTGTATGAATCAGCCAAGTGTGGAGGGACTCTTCATGACATGAGTAATGTGATCCTGAGCCCGGGCTTCCCGGGCAACTACCCTGGCAACCTGGACTGCACCTGGAGGATCCTCCTGCCCATCGGATACGGTGAGCCTGCTGAGTGCAAATGAGCCACCGCTGCGAGTAGATTGGCTGCAGGGCCACAAACACACTCTCGTCAGGGATACTGACTTATCTTTCACACATCGCTTCACTAGAGCTGGATTAGTAACTGCCAGGGTTGAGAGCGAATCACATTGCGATTCACACGATGCCATTCAGCCCGCTAAAAATCAATTGGCCTGACATTCAGTAAGCAGATTTGTTTTCAAATAATTAATGCACTTCACCTCATGAACGTATCGATGAACTTGAGACTGTATTGACCGAATCAACCCGGATAATTATTTTTTTTGGGCTTTATCCATTAATATTGAACCAAATATATTTTTACAACATCATTGTAAAAAATAGCTATAGAACAAAGTAATTTTCTCATAGTGCCAGTACCTTCTCTCTTTCAGTATCACTCTGCCTCTGCTGGTAACCCAGCAATGACAACCAGCTGCTAAAAACAGCCACAACACACTTCATTAGAAATAACAGGCCTGCCATAAAGAATTACAAGGAATAACATCTTGGCCTAACAGTAAGAGACGCAAACAAGCGACAAATCAGATCGCCCCCGCTGTAAGCACGCAATCACTGAAGCAGTCTACACTGGACGCATCGTATTGTACTGGTGGACCACCAGTAAAAAGACTTTAGGAAAGCCAGCTGCCCTCCATCCAAAGATGCTTAAACAGATAAAGAGGAATGAGTTAATGAGATGGAGAAAAGTGAGCTGTACTAAAAAGACACTGAAATGTGCAGTCTGTAGAGAAATTACTAGACTGCTGAAAGTTCCCATTACTGTTTCAGTTAACGGTTTTATTTTGTTGTGAGGTATTGATGTTGCTTTGAAATGTGTTATCCAAGCTTTTAGCTAATGTTCACCGTTATTTTGAATTTTGATTTGGTAAGAAGACTTGATAAGAAGGGCCCCACAGCAGTTCACTTGTTTATGCTGTTGCTTCACATCTCCAAGGTTGAGGGTTTGAATCCAGGTCCTGGAGTTTGCTTGTTCTTCTCGTAGTGGCGTGGGTTTCCTCAGGGTTCTCTGGTTTCTCCCACAGTTCAAAGACATGCGCGTCAGGTGAATTGGTGATTCTACATTGACTGTTGATGTGAGTGAGTGAGTAAACTGGCCCCGTGATATACTCTGGGTATCCCCCATGATGACTCTAGATAGGATTAAGCTCTTACCGAAAATGAGTGAATTGATACTTTCGGTGTAGTTTTGTTTAATCTTTAATTTTTGCACAACTTAATTCAGTAGCATTTATATTCAGTAGTTTCAAATCAGTGCCAAGACTTCACACTCTGTGCACTCCCTCTTTTTTATTGTTTCATAGGTTATCTACATTTATATGTGTATACATTTCCAATGCATAAAGCACACTGCTGCTGGAGGAAATAATAACTACTGCTGGGACGGCCTCAGCATTTAATAGAAGCAGACTAAAGACAAACTGTGAGCCGAATGGCCATGGCATTAGACATTACCCACAATCCCACCCATAGCTGAGTACTCAACTGAGGTCACAGATAGGTAGAATGGCCTAAAACCACAATCAAGGGAAACTGTTCGTTTCTTCTTTAAAGCAATAACTCTGAAACACCCAAAACAACTTCAGTTGGCGAAAACAAATAAAATAAAACACTGAGAAAACAACTCTGAGTGAACTCTTAGAAGCGTTGGTGTCATATAAAGTTCTTGGGAGAAGATCCTTTTTTCAGTGGATAGTTCTTTAAAGAACCATAAATGAGATGTGTGAGAGTGAAGTACACATGTTTAAAGAAGCACCAGAGTTTTTCTGACCTGCACTTGAGCCAACCCAGCCCACCCGACCCAGGAGAATATTCATTAATCAACAACCCTAGCCTGACCTGCCATGTTTTTGAGTGATATTTATAACTTAGCTGGAACAGGGCTTTGTCACTTCTTGACCCAGCCCATATGAACCCACAAAATTTTCTAAGTTGACCCAAACCCGTTCGACCCACTTGTTAACCCATGGGATGACGGGTCAACCCATGCATTACTACCATCTACCAGAACAGGAACTGATGTTTGTTAAGCCATGTTCTATTTTAGGATACTTTTAAATAAAATGCTGAGGTTGAGCAAAGGCAACATGTGAAAGAAAAAGAATGGAATAAAACTAAACCCAACAATGTAAATGTAAATGACTGTCATGGTTTTCTCACTCCAGCTGTGCTCATTATCCTTGTTTCTTTGTTATGTTATCCTTGTCTTGCTCCCTTGTCAATGTTCCAATGGGTCTATCCTTGAAATCATTATTCCCAGCTGTTTCTTGTGCCTGTTTACTCTGCTTCCCTGTTGTGCATCATTTGGTGTCGCCTTGAATTTGTTGTTGCACCTTCCTGTTTCTTTGTAGGTTACTGTTTTCTTTTGTTGGCCTCAGTATGTTTTGCTTTTAGTCTTAGTGTTAAGTGTTTAGTTTCTGGTCATTTGGTTTGCCCTATTTCTTATGGATATCCTTGCTTTATTTCTGCTTGCCACCCCAGCCAGGCAGAAATAATGTTTACTGGCCTGTAATGTTACAATTGAATATGGTTTAATAGAATTATTAGTCCCACAAAAAAATGTGCAAAAAAGTGTCCTTGGCATCAAACCGATGTGGCAGGCAAGAATACTACCACTGAACTATCAATACAAGTGTGTCGTATGTGTAATTTGAAATACAATATTCTTAGCCCTCTTATTTCATTTCATCATGTTTTATATGTAATGTTGGTAATTGTTAAATAGTAGTAATTCAGAAAGAAATGTTAATTGAGCACAATGCTCAGCATGTAAAGACCAAAATTATCATGAAACAATGTCTCAGGCTTTCAATAGATGGTCCTTTTAACTTTTTCAAGGTAACTTTTATAGGTATTTTCACACGTCTGGCTACTATCAGCATCATCATGAACAATTCAAAACAGAAATGCCATTGACATTGTTTCTGTCTTAACACTTTGACTGTGCAGAAACTGATGGATTTCCCCTTTACTATAAATTGTGTACCTGTGGTTGAGAATCATCCAATTTGTTCTCACCCTGAGTTCTGAGCCTTGTGGTATTCAAGATCCGGTGTTCTTTTGATACATTCTTCACTCGTAGGCTTGCTGGAGTAATGATTTATCTTTGTGTGGCTGTAAATGAAAAGCATTCGGACCAGTTTCCACTTTAGAGCAAACAAAGCCACTGATTGGCCTTTCCTCGTTAACTTGATCGAATTCACAATGCAGGTCCATCCATCAGTAGCTTACCCTGATACATCTGTCTGAAAAATGGCGATTTGGAAGTCGCTCATTTGAGAACTCATTCTTTAAATAAGGATTGCGCTTGTCAACATCCTGGCCTGGGCTCTGATAAACTCAGAGCAGGCCAAGCGCCTCCTTTTCTGCTACATTACTCTCCACAGTTTGGCCTCGCAGCAACGGCTTGTTATGCTGTTTTATTTATCTTAACTTTCTAGATTATATGCAGTCAATTCAGCTCTCCAGCCTGATTGAGCTGGAGTCATTTGGCTGCATTTGCTTTCTGCAGCCTCGCCACTCAGACATGAGCTGAACAAAAGACCCATTCCAGATGTTAACAAGGCAATTGACTGTGATTGTAAGAAGTGTATTGCACTCGCCAACACACTCCTTTGCTTTCCTGCGTAACTTTAAAGAAATCACATAATACATTGGGTTTGTGATGAAAAGCTAGGAAGAAGACTACAATTTTCAGTATAGTAGTATACATAAAATCACTATTTAATGTCATAATGTTCTTTTAGAGAGAAAATAACACCTTTGGCCCAGCTAAGTAGTTTTTATTTTTAGACGTAGTCAGAAGAGAGTAACTCTGTTGAGCACCTGTCTAAAGCTTTACTAAAGACTACACGTTTACATTTGTTATTGAGCAGCCTGGAGCATCACCTCAGATTAGTGAATACATGTTACATGAATGAATTGTTGAATAGTTGAACCATTAACAGCAGCAGTGTGAGCGAACAAAATAGGAGGAAGACAGTGTTTTCTTTAAAACTACGACTAATGGCCACTCTAAAATTGATATGGCCCAAATATGTCAAAAGTTTTGTCACATTTATTTGGAAAAATGTTTTGTCTTTAGGAGGATTAGTGGTCCAAATATGAATTTGTTTTGAATAAGCTGAGAAGCTGAATGATGATGTTGCTGTTCGTCCTGGAGTGACATTTCATGGGGCTTTTTCCCACTCTGTGTCCTGTGTTTCAGTGTTTCATTTTGATAAACAGGCCCACATATAGAATCAGAAATTCAGTAAATACTGAGAAACTAGATTCTGCTACTATATATACTGATACATGTTTTCTCAATGGTTTTGGAGGGTAATTTGATTTAAAACAAAGATGACTAATCCTGGTCTTGGAGATCACTACTGCAGCACCTAGCTCTATCACTGATCTGACACACCTGGTCTAGATAGTAAAGGCTGCCAAACTCATCTGAATAGTAGAGCCTGGATCTTAATTCTCCATGATGGTAGAACGAAAGAGTAAAACAATAAGCGGAGATCCAAAATAGATTAATGTTAAGTTTTTCTGCAAATTAGTTTAATAAGATGTCTAACAATTTTACATGCAGAATAGATTTAAAAAATGGTTTTATAATGACGCTTAAGGAGCAGATTCTGTTTTAAATATTTCCTGTCCTCCAGTTTTCGCTCTGATTCACAGTTCATAAGGAGGCAATTAATGAGCAAAAGAGGCTGTGCGGATTTTCCCCGCAGGTGTTAATGTGAGTGAGAAGTGGTTGGAGCTTTGCCCGTTAACAGCAGCTCAGCACACCGGCTGCCCCCAGTGTTTTTTAGCCACATCATGCTTTCTTGGCCAGGCTCTGTTCCAGCATGAAAAGAAAAATGCATTTGGGTATTTGCTTTAGTACATTTGCTTCTCATATATATTATCCATTCTAATGAGGTCTGGGTGACAAAATAACAGGGATAATTACCATCAGTAATGAGTCTTTGTTGAAGGATTTTTGTTTCATAAACTGTTTTATGCCACTGTGTACTGATATAAGTCTGATATTAAAAACTTTTCAAGGGTTACTACCTCATGAATACCTAGTACACACAGTGGGCATGTGTGCCTTTTACTTGCTAAATGTGAAG
>JBBPDE010000148.1:6771667-6787680 GCA_037974605.1 Nannopetersius ansorgii | reverse complement strand
AGGAAGCAAGTTTTTTTCTGTTTGTGCTCTACCTCCCTAGAGCCCACAAGGCACATTAGCAAGAGCAAAAAAGAACTATTTATTTATATCAACAACATATCAGGTGAAACAAGTGTGTGCGTGAAACAAGTGTGTAATACATGTTCAGCCACAGTTTCAGACCTCACTCAAGAGGTTCTGCTTAGTGCAACTGAAAAAGAGTCTGGCTTCTTCAGTGTTTGTACAGTTAGTCTGATCACAGCATTTTTTTATTTTTTATTTTTTTTACAAATCCATTTAACGCTCCCCCTCCTCCTGACAGCTCAGTGTCCTGCAAACGAGGAGCGTTCAATGTCCTCCGGGGTGATCCTGAGCCCAGGCTTTCCAAAAAATTATCCCAACTCCCAGACCTGCTCCTGGATCATCAAAGTGACGCCTTCCTTCACCATTTCCATTTATGTGGAGATCTTCCAGAGCGAGAAGCAGTTTGATGAGCTAGAGATCTTTGACGGTAAATTTTACACATTAGGGATGAACTGCTATGGCATTTCTGGGATAGCTGATAATTAAGACTTTGTATGGCCAAACCCATATTAATAACTAGCATTTGAAAACGCTAACATTTTAATTCATAAAGTGTAAATATGAATATGCTCTAAATTTACAGTAAATTCTAATGTAGTTTATCCGAACTAGGAGCTGATTTCAAGTCTTGACAGTTCAGTTAAAGTATAGAAAAAATTAAGAGAATGAACAGAAAACACAGTACTTAACATTGATGTTGTGTGAGAACCTTTAGCCCCAGTCATGGCATTACAGGGGTGCACTAATTGGCAACCCCTTATATAAGAGCACTGGTTGCACTGTGGTAGTTCCCACTAATAAGAAAACATCACATATAGCTGTGTCCTATAAAATAGTAGCAACTGAACTCATCATCAAAGCAATTACTTTTTGTGGTAATTTCAATTATATGTCTAGTTTGTTGTGGTTTTAGACTTTCTGTGCTTGTTAACTGTAAAACTTGTTTAGTATTCATGTAGGTGTGCACATAGTGTGTCTTAACATTTTCTGCTGTGATTTTAATGCTATAGAATTAAAGTAAAAGTAACCAAATATATTTAGGTTGTTTGGTCATGGCGACTGGCTAACTGTAAAATAATATGTGCTAATTGTAGTTTACTACAATTCTTTTTTGTACAGTGTCCTTGTTCAATGATTGTAAGATAAATTATTGTAACCAGGTATTATTTTTGCATAGCCATAACACAGCTACATCAGACAAAATAACTATTGTTTATGTATTTTTATGTTATGTTTATGTATCCACTGTACTACTGCAGATGAACAAATATACTCATGCAAGCACAAACGGGAAATAGACCTATCAGCCTATTAGACTGTTTTAGACTGATAATGTTAATACATTTGGGATATAATAACTGGGAATAATATATCGACGTCTGATATATCATACACTCCTAGTAAACATTTCATGACCTTTTGCTTCAGCCTACCTGGAAATTCCATTCTGTCTCACTGCAGCCAAGAACAAGTCCTGCCTAAAGTATTCAACTCTGTTGTGTTGTGGTTGTCTTCTTCGGTTTTAAGGACCATCTGGCCAGAGCCCTTTGTTGGTGGCCCTTAGCGGAAACCACTCGACACAGCTGAATTTCACAAGCAAGACCAACCAGCTTTATCTCAGATGGTCAACCGACCATGCTACCAACAAGAGAGGGTTCAAAATCCGCTACACAGGTTTGTACCTCATGTCCATATTTATAACCCACAGTTTTTATATTTTGAAAAACAAAAGATGTACCTTTGGAACGGGACATGTCAGCGTGCTTCATTATAATGCTGAGATACTGTTGCACAACAGAACTGTCTGGTATTGGGTGGCCAGGGAATGTAAGATACCAACAACGGACAACATATTCTGTTTTTCTGCCTTCAGTGTCAGGGTGGATTACTTCCTAAGCTTCTGGCCTCTAAGGCTCTTGGTTTGGATCCAATTTGGGTCACAAAGGGGGAGGAATTCAGCTTTTTCTAAGTTAGCCCTCATTAGGGCAGGACCAGATGTTTTGTACCTTCAGGGAGCTGTTACACGGGCCTGACGTAATGGAGGTCAAAGATTCTGTAATGAATTTTGCCAAATAGCCACCACATCTCATGCCTCAAACAGACATTTTGGTCAATGGCCTGGTCGAAATTGATACGTTGTGCACAAAGCCCCGGTGGCAATGATTACTCTCCATCTCTCTCCTTTCCGTCTCTTCTATCAGTGTTTTATGTGCATACACGCACACACACACATGCACACACACGTGCACATACACACACACACACATGCACGCATGCACACACACACACACACTCAATCATTCTCATCCATTCTCTCTCTCTGTGTTTCTGTCTGTTCGGTTCCATGCCCTGTTATTATTCTAGTTTATTTCCACATTTTCCTGTTTCCCGAAACCCCTCTTTGAAAGAGAGAGCAGCATGTGATTTTTACCCTGGGAAGCCTCTACTCTCACATGGAAGCTCAGCATGCACAACAAATAATCATTCAGGAAGCCCTCTGAGCGGCTGCAGAGTTTGTAAACACTTTGAACAATGAAGAACCGTTGAACAGAGAGCCGTAATGCACCTCCATCTCACTTTATCTTTGCAAAATGGCGCTTAGAGTGGAGGCTCAGGTCCTTTCTGCAAGGCTTTTCTTTCCTTCCTTAAACACTCCATTGGGTTTTCATTAAACTAAATTAGAAAGCTCTGTTGCATGGGGGTTTTTATGGGGTCTAGAGACTCTCTACCAAGACTGGGCAAACGTGCTCAGCTCAGTTAGCGTGATGCTACACTTGATTTTATTCGTCTGAAGAGAGATTAGCTCCAAGCGTCCCAGAGCCTCTACTTTTGCATGCCACAAAATCAGCTTAAATATTTTTAAAATTAGCTTAACTAAGTTACCATTACTTACATTTTATTCATGCATCCAAACTAAGCTTAACAAGTATATGTTTTATTTTTATTCTCTGAATGTCTTAACTACCGTTAATATTTGCTCCATTCCATCTTGTTATAATTTGCTTGCAGTGTGTGGCTGCACTTGTGCCTTCCAATATGCAGTGACTGTTGTGACTTCTATTCACCACGTTTTTGTTTTCATTTTTGCTTTTTTTTTTAAATTATATACATATTTGACCATCCTCATTTCATACCATTATTGCTTCTGTTGCTTTGAGGACTGTTTGTTAGATGAATAAACCTTCTTGCTGTTTTCTAAATTTATGAAGGAAAAAATTCTTATTTTATTCTTATTTTATTTTTCTGGTTTCGAGTAATAATGAGATGATCCCCTTGGTAAACTTACTTTAAACAATTAAAATGTGTAGAAACCAAATATTCAAATATTCTACAAATATAATAATGAGATATATGTTAGATATATCAACTGGATTTAAAATTATTTCAGTTTTCAAGGTATAATTTCTTACAGCATATGGTGCAAAAAAGAACAATGCTATACTAGATGGACAAAAGGATTGGGACACACCAATATTTACAGGTTTGGGCTTGACCCCTTGCTTCCAGTTGAGGGTAATCTTAATGCTTCGGCATACAAAGACATTTTGGACAACACCATGCTTCCTACTTTGTAGACACAGTTTAGAGAAGGCTCTTTTCCCAGAGAAACTCTAAAATCTTGTGGAAAGCCATCCAGGAAGAGTGAAAGCTGTTCTAGCTGCAAAGAAGGGACCAACTCTATATTAAATTCAATAAATATGAATGCAATGTCATTAAAGTCTCTGTTAGTGTCATTGTCAGGCGTTCCAATACTTTTGTTCATATAATTCTGCCCATTTCATCCCTGTTTTTCAAAATAACTGTTTATTATATAACCACTACAGAGTGTTTTAGAGCTCTAAAATAAACAGTGCTTTGACTTTATTTCTAAATTAACCACATCAGTATTGAATTTATCTTTTTGTCCAATCACTATAGCGGCATATTGCAGTGTCAACAGTGTGCCCAAAAATGGTGGGGTGATCAACAGGACGAGAGAGCGACCTGGTAGCAGAATCCAGTACTATTGTAACGCCGGCTACAGACTCGTGGGCCAGCGCAATGCCACATGCAGACTCCATCCCAACGGCCTGTACCAGTGGGACGCCCCGGCTCCACTTTGCCAAGGTAAGTTACCCCCTGATGTTTCCTTACTCCCCACTCTCCTGTGTGACTTTTCTGAATAAGGACCAGTATGTCCAGAACTATCCAAGTACCTGTTCATCCAACATTTATCCTGAAAGTATTCATAGGAGTCCCTTTTGCTGCAGTATCAGCTTTTAAGTCTTACACCAGATGTTGGAGCATTTCTGAGGGAGTTCCCATTCCACCACAAGAGCATTAGTCAGATACTGATGTTAGCCTGTTATATTGCAAACGTTGCTTTAGTTAATCCCAGTTACATTCAAAAATGCTTTCTTCCTGCAGAAGGACAGTTTTCTATAAGAAATGAGACGCAGAAATGAGCATACCTTAAAGATTAACAGCACCTCACTACTTCCAGATCACCTCACCTGGAGGTCAGTCTTTAAGTATGCTCAAAAATAGGAGGGACACATTTCAGGGAAAGAGGGTTTAGGACTAAAAAGCACCATAATTTAACTGTGACCCAGACTTAACCTGTTAACATCTAAGTAATGCTGCTGAAACACATTCAGGCTGTATAGTTGCAACAGACACACACAGTGACTGAGCCAAAAACCTTCATAATAAAAACTTGAATGAACAGAGTGGGCATGGGTATCTGAGAGTACAGATATTAAAATGAAACTTGAATTTTAAACCCAGTGTAATATAGTGAGCATTCAAATTATAGTTAAATTGTATAGTTAAAGTGGGTAAAACACAGGTTCAAACCCCTTACTTTCTATCATTGTGTCATTGGGCAAGACACTTAACCCTCAGTTGCTTCAGGGGTACTGTCCCTGTAACTAATGATTGTCGCACTGGATTAGAACATCAGCCAAATGCCCCGTTTACACTTTACACTAAAATTTAGTGAGGTGAAAAAGGTATTCAGATGCTTTTATTTTGTTGTTTTTGTTCTACAAGTTAAATTCCAGAATGAATAAACATATCTCTGAATATATACATCTAATTCCTAAATATATTAAACAAATTCCTAAATATATATGTAAATGAAAAATAATTATAAAATAATCCTAAATGTACACTACCGGTCAAAAGTTTTAGAACACCCCAGCGTTTCAATGAATAGCATGAAATGGTACAAAGGACAGAGCTTAACTGCAAGAGGTTTAAAAATTGTAAGGTTACCCAGAAGCAGGAAATAATTCTGTAGCTCCATGCAGTTCCTCTGGTATGTGCCTAGTTGGTGGGGTTCATCCTACAGCAAGATAGTGACCCAAAACACAAGTCCAAGCTCTGCCAGAACTACCTTAGAAAAAAGAACAAGATGGTGAGCTGGAAAACATAGAGCGGCCAGACGTCTCCAGACTTAAACCCCGTCCAGGCTGGACAGAGGAGTGAAAGCATGGCAACCTATTAGTGCTGCACACTTATGGGAACCTTTGCAACATAGTTGGGAAGAACTTTCTATAGAATGAACATTGAAACACTGAACCGCTTGAATTTTAAAACAAAGAATAAAAAATTTGGGATGTTCTAAAACTTTTGACCGGCAGTGTATAAATCTAATATATTTATAAATATATAAAGTGTGAAAAAAGTTTTTGTTATTTTTTTCTGGATAGTATTCTGAGTGAGCAGCACAATAAGTGTAACACAAATGTAATGTACAGTATAATTAAAGATTAGCTATAATGAGACAATGCTCTTTAAGGACCAACTAATTGTGTAAAATAATTGCATGAACCTGCCATGTTGATCATATCAGTGTGCTAAAATTCTGTAGTAGTGAATCAGATACAGTGGTGGATGTGACAACCGACTGTGTCAGTGATGCATGGACCGACATAACTGCATATTTTTATATTCAAGAATTATAATTATATATTCAGTGCTACATTTATATATTCCCAGTCTAATTACATATTTGAGACTTCAATGTAAATATTCAGAGTTACATATTCTGGTATTGCATTGATATAATTAAGTTTATTTTCATATGTTTATGAAGTATGCTATTTAAAAATATACGCAATGGGCCTGTTAAGTAGGCCTGATTAGAAGGGGTGTCTGAACACTTTTGGACATGGTGTCTGACAGCATGTGTCACGCAGGACGTGCCTATTCCATTACATCCTTCTGTTGAGCAGCGCTCTCAAACACCGTGAGCACCCTTCGTCCCAATGTCATTCAAGCATTAAGTCACGGCAAGACTGAGACAGAACTGTAATCAAATGTGTTTAATGTGTCTCGGCCTCCTTTAATTTCATTGTTCATGCCTGTCTCCTTCTCTTCATTGGACGGCTAATTTTATACTTCGCCCTGCATGCCACTGTGTTCCCCATCCCCCCCATCCCCCCCCCATGCCTGTGCTCCTTTGCTCCCTGCCCACCGCACTCCCACCAACAGCGCAGAAAGAATCCTCTCTGTATGTTCATTAGCAAGGAGCGTTGCAGAGAAAAGGCAGTGTATTAGCATAAAGGCAGGAGCAGGCTAAAATTTATTCAGGGCTAATTGTTTCGTGGGAACTGTTCTCTGTGCATGCTTGTTTGAAGGAGTTTATGAGACAATTACCTGTTTAGAGATTGGAGAAAGGAAATGTGGCTTGTGAGTACACACGCACACACACACACACACACACACATACACACACACATTCCCTACCTCCCTCCCTCTCTCTCACAGCTGTTTTCTGGCTACAAGGAATTATAATGGTAGCGCTGATCCTCCCATTATCTAGTTTGGTTTCGACATGGTTGTAATCCATACGAGTCTGAAGACGGTTATTATCATCAATCAACATGCAATCATGGACTGGCATGTTTGTGAGGAAATGTCATCTTTTGTTAGCAACTGGTGTGATTTCCTCAGCGCCCTGCTTGCAATCTGCAAGCTGACTTATGCAATCACACAGTTAATCCAAAGCTTTTAGGCTGTTAAGACGATGCCTGAGGCGTCTGTGTTTTAGGACATTTCAATCAAGTCATCTCCCACCAAAAATGTCTCACCAGTGCTCCCAGAAAAGACACCACACCAAGGTTTCAAACACGAAGTCTCATTATGGGTAATCATGAAGAGCTAGATGACACCTCACCAAGGACTGGAGGGTTACAGCATTAATATTCTTTTCCCCACCTTGTAGCAAGTGGACCACACTTGGCTCTCCCCCATCTGTGGAGCCAAGACAGCCAAAATGTGAGCTAATTAAGGCCAGTCATTTCTTTAAATGGTGGGAATAATCCAAGCAGTCGGTCTAGAGGTCAGCTCAGAGCAGGAGAGGGCTCGGGGCATGCTTTTTTTTATGCACTCTCCGCAGTGACCAGTCCTTGATCCGCTCTGACACAAAAGCATCTTAATTGGTCCCATTGCTTTTCCCTGAGTGGAGGAAACATCTGTTTGCTTGCATGTGTCTTTAATTTTTATTACAGATCCAGTCATGCTCCCAATTTAACCCCATTAAGTAAAAAGAAAGCTAAAGTGGTGTACACTAGGCTTTGTGTTTCTGGCTTTTTCATTTCCCATAATGAATGGAGGTGATGAGGGACCCATTGTATGTATTTATTTGTATTGGGCTGTGAACAGAAGTTGTTGTGTTTAAACTAGGAATGAGTATCAGAATGAGGATAAGAGGGTATCACGGGTCCCAAAACATTTGTTTCGTCCCCTACTTATTGTCTCCCGGACAAAAGCTGAGACGTGCACACACCCCTCCAACAGCTCACACCTAAATGCCACTCCCAATACCCCCCAACCCCCCACCCCACCTCCACGGGCAACGGCCGAGATGTAGAACGGCACGCACACCCATTCAGGACAACGATTGAGACTTTGCACGTGCATATCGTCACCCCATCAGCCACAACACCACCCTCCCCGGGTGAGACGTAGACCAGTGTGCCCCAGCCACCACTAAAAATGCCAATACTTATTAACCTAATATTAGTGTCAGAAACTCATCATGTTTCTGATAGAATGATTCATTTCGGTTTGGTAAAAATAAACAAATGAATAAGAACATACGCTAGCAAAAGGATGACTGTACTAGTACCATCATCGCTCAGCGTGATGCTAGCCTGTGCAGATTAATTGATGTAACAGAATTGGCCGTTGGTGCTCTCCTTATATTTAGCTGCTCATTGATGATGTTTTAGCAGCATTTTAAAGAGGTAAGGAGGAGTACACATGTCTTTGAGAAAGCATGTGCTAGTCCTCATCCTTACAGATTTGTAGCTTAGGGTGTTTCTGAAAATGCAATGAACAAACTTCTTAGGAAAATGTTCCTTGTAAAGCTGGGGAACGTTGGGAGATTTCTTTGTATTGGGCAACAGCTTACTCCATGTCCAGCTGATTTAACCTGAGTTTAGTTAACACTCCGGGTATATTTTCAGAATGTTATAAATGGAATCCATTAAACAGAATGACTGCAGAATGTGTGTTCACTACTCATTATTCATGATTTCTAATACAGCCTTGGGGTGGCGGTAGTAATTTTGTTTAATATCCACAAGCCAACAGCTGGGAAAACTGTGATTAAACCTGGATTTTGAGTAACTTTTTTATTCCTGCAAGGTACTAGACAAAAATGAGTAACATCCATGTATCTGGAGTGATAAAAGAGCATTCTGGCTGTTGTGCTGATTCTTCGGAGGAGAGCCAGACTAAGGAGACGGAACAACATTAATTATTAACCAGTGTCTTATTAATTATAATAATAAAAATGTATAGATTTGATCTTAAATATATGTAATAAGTACATGCTCTGTACTACAAACGGGGTAGCTGTTTATCTGGTGGTAATAGAAGTTACCCCTTTGATGGCCATTTCAGTGTTACCTTTCACAGTTTTTTTTTATCATTATGGGTTTTTTTCTTAGAATAAAATAGCCCTAAAGGGATGGCTAGCAGCTAGCTAACACTGAACTAAGCGGAGACACGGATTTGTGTATGTCTGTGTGTGTATACGTTGGACACCCTAATTAACTGTGTTTCCATTG
Source organism: Nannopetersius ansorgii (assembly GCA_037974605.1). Lineage (NCBI taxonomy): Eukaryota > Metazoa > Chordata > Actinopteri > Characiformes > Alestidae > Nannopetersius > Nannopetersius ansorgii. Next base: position 6,778,555 of record JBBPDE010000148.1, on the reverse strand, counting down.
GCAGCTATCTCGTGCGGTGTTCCAGAAAGTCCAGCCAACGGCTCCTTCCATGGCCTGCAGTACACTGTGGGCAGCAAGGTGCAATACCAGTGTGACGAGGGCTACCAGGTGGACAGCGCCTCCCTGCTGTTCGCTGTGTGTCTGGAAGACGGAACTTGGAGCAATGCAGCCCATCCTCCTCGCTGTTTACGTGAGCCACTCCCTGCTTTTCCCGTTTCCATGCCAACAGCATGTTCAAATGTCCGCTGCTTTAATTGAGCCTGGTGCAGCCAGCACTCATATCCCCCTCTGAGAACAATGTAGGGCAGGTAATTGGCCAAATGAACAATAATGACTTTTTTTTCTCACGGTTTGGCGCTCAAACGAGAGAAATGCTATGATGTGACATGTCCTCCCCCTCCCTGTGTTCTGACCTAAATTACCAGTGGCCCCTGAAGCAGTCCGGGGCTAATATATGCCTGTGGTGCCTTCAGCATAATGGTCGCGTATTATGCATCCCCAGGTCAGCAGAGAGATGTTCATTACAATTGACGCTTGAGGAAAATGAGATGCAACTTCAGTGATGTTTAGACTCACAAATGGAAGAGTAGCCAGATGGTGTCAAAAAGTAGTTTTATTCTATTGTTTTTTATCACTTTTGAAAGGCTCCATGCATATTTCCTTGTATTATCTCTTATTAGACTACGGCAAAATATTCTTCTCAGACCACAAGAAGAATACAAGACGAGCATGATCTCACAGGTTTCTGACTTAAAATTGTGACTATGATCTGGACATGGTACTGAAAATGTGCAAGACCCCCCTGAAAAAAATACACTGACTTCACATGTGTTACTAAATGCAGTCATGTGCGAGTGTTTGACACCTGGTCAAATTTTGTTGGTTTTCTAAAAGAAAAGTAAAAAATATATAAAATGTGTCATGACCTTGGCACAGGCCAAAATTCATGTTTTTGAAAAATCAGTGCAGACTAATTGTAATTTAAAATGTGTTCTCTGCAGAGGATGTAATTAGTCTAGTTTCTATCCCCTCCAAATTATATAGTGTACAATAATACTTTATATAAAGGGGGTACACTACAGTGTCTGCTTCAGCTTTAATGCAATGGTGCATCTCAAATTCAGCTTAACTAAATTGCAGCAGAATGACTCAAAGTGTTGTGGTGCTTTAAAAGGAATCTAAAGATAGCTAACTGTGCGTCAGTCTCCTGGAGAATTAAGTGTACTTATGTTATTTTACCCGACCCAGGTCTCCTGACTGAACTTCACGCAGGCTTTTTCCATTAATACTTTCTTGGCTTTGTGTCCCTCAGCGGTCGAGTGCTCTAACATCGAGAGCATGCTTTCGGAACACATGGTGTGGCGTCTAATCTCGGGCTCGGTCTACAAGTTCGGGACGCAGATAATGCTAAGCTGCTCTCCTGGCTTCTACCTGGAGGGCCGGAGGACTGTCAAGTGCTTGGCCAATGAAACCTGGGGAGGTCTGGAGGAGAAGTCAACCTGCAAGAGTAAGCTCACGCCAAACAAAGCTCTTATGCAAACACACACACACAGTTTTATACCTTATCACATTTATGTGCCAAATATAAGCTTTGGAGTCATAAGGCATTCTGGATATTTATTTATTCATTATCACTGAATAAATTATGACACAGTCACTTCTGTCCAAACAGAAACTTGTATCTCCTTTTTTGTAAGGTTTCATTTTATGCCTGACATTTATTTTATGTTTTAAAACACACACACACAGACACACACATGCAGTGAACACACATTACCTTCCTTCCATGCTTTAATTTATTGAAAGCCCGGAAAAAAAGAAAATACCATATTGTTTGACTAATTTGCCAGCAAGGATTTTGATGTTTCTTTAAGACTAGATTTCATCCGGGCTAATTACTGAATGCCTCCATTGTGTGTTTATGAATCTAATTCATTAGGATAGTTAATATGTCGGAAATCCGGCCCCTCTCCATACCATGCCTGCTTTATTTCTGCACTGATCCAAGCTTAATCCCCTGGATTTGGTATGCAGGCATAAGATGGGGGCCTGGGCCACACCAGCTAGCTATTCCGACCACACTTCTGTTTCTTCCTCTTAGGCAGACATGGTAAACAGCACTCTGAAGATTATGCTGTCAGCCAGAATGTGCTTTATCTAATTAGAGGTCAGGGAGCGAATGTAAATATTCTAATAAGAGAAAGCTTTCACTTTGCAATGTGTTTACCCACTCTAGAATGGGAGTTTGACAGAAATCCGGACTTTGTTTCTTAGCTTCTGGATGTCTTTTTGATCACAAGAAGTCAATGGGGAATCTGTGCATGGCCACTACCTTTGTTGTCTGACAATAGTGTGTGTGAGTGTATTACACTGTTTGAGCCTAAAAGTGCTGCACACCACTGCCGAGTTCAGCTGGAGTTCAGATAAACAGTAGCTGCTGATTCACCTGGGTTCAAGCGTGATCGGACTGCAGAGCAGAGCCAGCACTTCTTCCCTGATAAAGTAAATTGGAAGAGGTTTTTTTTCGTCATTTCTAAGAAAATCACACAGCTGGGCTTTGTCCTAATTACATTTAATGGCAAGGCAAAATATTTTTAAAAAGTGGTGGATTTTCTGCTTTCAAGATGTAAAAAATCTTTTCTCTGTGTAGGCAGTTGTTACGGTGGGCAAGAATAGCGTTTAGCATTATCTAAGTGTTAAGCATCGCCCTGAGATGTTTGAAACTGTGGATTTGAGTTTCCTGTGTTCTTTGCAGTTATCTCCTGCGGGGAGCTGCCCTCACCTCCCAATGGCAAGAAGATGGGCACCCTGACCACCTTTGGCGCCACAACAATCTTCATGTGTAACACGGGCTACACGTTAGTGGGCTCTCATGTGAGAGAGTGTCAGGCTAATGGCCTTTGGAGTGGAGTGGACACTAAATGTCTAGGTAAGAGTAGAACTTCAGACATTTCCGTGCCACTAAGCTTTTAAAAACACACTCAGGGAGTTCAACGCCAGGAACATTCTAAAACTCTGCCAAAAAGGTCAAGGGGGTGAGGGACTTATATTCCAATGCAGGAGTCAGTAGCATTACCATATTCAAACAAAGGGAGCTTTATGGCACCAGAATATGCAAACTTAACCATTGTAGGTCACAATGTTCAATTATTTGTTAGGCTGTATCATGATTTATTTGCCATAATGCAAATGTTGTATGTACATTTCCACAACAAAACACACATTAGCTATAGGGGAAATTCCTTTTAAGTTGTTAAGATGTAAATCAGAGTCATTCTAGAGGATTCTGAGAAGTCAGAATTATTCACTGTAGTGGTAATAGGAATCAGGCGTCCACAATCTGCCTGCAGAAAGTAACATGAAGTATCACGAAATGTTAAATACAGTACATGACTGTAATATATTATATATTATGATAGTTTTAGATGTTTTATTTTTTTTTTATTTACCACTATTTTATCATTAACATTCAAAATTTGGAAGACATATGTAGGGGTGCTGATCATTAAAATGCAAAATAGAAATTTGTTTGCATTGATATTGTGACCCTTAGTTACCATCACCAACGGTGTAAAGAAATTTCTCTGCAATGACCCATTTCACCTCAAACCACTCTGCATGACTTTATGCACATCTCAACAATTGAATAAAGCAGAAGTTAATTAGAATTCCTCTTGCAATCCACCTGTATTTATTGTTAGTCTAAGGTAAATGTAATTAGTCTATATTCCCAAATGATACCAGTTGGGACCAGAAACAAAGTGTCTTCCATTCTCAATATTATCTCAGTGAGCTTATTGGCACATAATCCTCTGAAGAGAAAATATCTTGTCTAGAAAACAATGAGTTCCCATCGGCACCAATTCCGACTTGCTTTGGTGTTAGCTGTAGCATTAACTCCAGTGTTAAGGCAAAAGTTTTTCTCATATGAAGGAGTAGTCTGTGATTCCTTATTTTAGATAATCATGAAGTCCTGCCACTTTAACCCAAAAACTTATTTTGCCTATCTTAATAATGAAATATGCTGTCAGATATAGTTTTGCCATACAGAACCCTTTGGTCTCCTATTACCCTAAAAAGTGAGGTCAAATTACAGGCTATCGAGTGCATCGTGACACTCTATTAAATCACTTTTCTAAATGCTTTAATGTTAAAATTGGTCTTATTGCACATGCCTAGTCTAAATGGTTGAAAGCCACAGTCACTGGCCTGTCATTTGCGACTATCGCTCCAGAAAATAACAGAAAAATTAGTACACAGATATGGAGCAGCCAACCACGGGAAGTTCAACAACAGTTACCCACCAAAGACCCCAGCCTGTGCTTGGAAAGTTAACAAGCTGAGATCAGAGTTGAAAGCCCAGCAATCACTTTTCACAAAACCTGCTGTTCAAAATGAGGCTGCTATTGAAGCATCAGAAGTCTTCTACAGATGGCAATTTATTCAAGGAAGCAATTGTCATTACTGCAGAGAAAATCACACTCTGCTGTGAACTGCTTGGCCCTGCAAAAGTGACAAGGAGGGTCAAGTCACTGTCAGAGGACATGGATCGACAAGTGTTGAAGGACTTGTCACTCTTTGAATATTTTTTACTTCAGTTCCCTGGATGAATCCCTGGATATAATTGACTTAGCTTATTGTATTTGTCAGAATGGATTTCCAGATTGCTACATTTGAACAAACTACTGGTTCAACAATTAATTTTACACTACATTGGCATACTGTTCCTCATTTTCCTGACTACGTAAATGTATTAGCAGGCCTTGGCTGGGAAAGTCAGCATCACTTATTCAAGACTTTGTTGGATAAGCTTAATGCCACTAATGGAGGCCTATTTTTTCCATGTTGATGTCCAGTACTTGAGTTAAGGTAAAATTGCTGCAGTGAATTGTTGACTTGCTGCCTGAAATAAACATGTTTCTCTGAACAAGGATTGAGAATCACAAGGAACAGTTCGACATATGCTCCACGTCTTTTGGCAGACGCTTTTACAACGTACAGTTTTTGGGTGTCACAGAAATGAACGTGGTGTTAGGAGCCCTACCCGAGGACACTTGATGGTGAACTGTGATGTGTCACCCATCCACACTCCTATATCAGTCTTCACTAGCCTATTTGCTTCGACAGCTGGTTCAAGCCATTTTAATTAGGAGAACATGCTGTAAGTGAAATTTAAACCATGTGCTGTATGATAACCCCCACCAAATTACACTACTTAACTTTAACCTTCATGAACCAACAGTGCCCTCCCAGCTCGGCTTTCCTGATATGGGTCTCTGCCTTAGGGAACCTCTGACCCAACCTCTATCACTTCGTGCAAGGATAAGAGATTTCTCACAACACCTATTCGTAACGTAGAGAAGAGCAGGTTACTGCAACACTGTTATCTACTTCACAGGCCAACCACATTTGCATTTAGCAGATGCTTTTATCCAATATGACTTCCATTCCCCAACTACAGGGGACAGTCTCCCTGAAGCAACTTGGGGTTAAGGGTCTTGCTCAGGAACGCAGTGGTGATCTATTAAAGGTAGAATTTGAACCCAAGACCTCTTGGTCAAGAGGCAAGTATCCTACCCACTAGCCCCCCCCCCCCCCCACACACACACATAATAAGTGCAGTGAATGGGTTCAAGACCAAACTGTTTGGACCACACATCTATACTTTCCCAAACTGGAGAAAATGTCACAGGCCATCAAAGACAGGGATGCTTTTCACCCTGAGTGGTACTGTGCTCCCCTGGACAAAAAGTGACAACTTTCAGTTTTGGTGAGTTGCATGTCATGGAAGATATTGCTTCATTCGTCTCAAATCCGTTCCTGCCTCGTTTATTCAGAACAGGTAGCAGCCAACTTCCAGTGAGTATTTGCTTCGTCAAGTGAAGCTGACATGAAGATGGTTGATTTGCAAAATGACACAGAGCTGAAAGCCAGATCAAGGGACAGTGACTTTTCGGGACTTGTCAGCAGAGAGAAGTTTCTTCTCCTCCTCACCGAATGTGCACTAAGAGTGAGTGCCTACTTTAGATCCACTTTCCTCTGTGAAATGATGTTTTCACAGTTGAAAGTAATCAAATAAAAGTACTCGACTTGCCTTACTGACAGACACCTCACAGACTGCGTCAGACTGGCTGTCTGTAGCTACGAGCCAAACTACAAAGCACTCATAGATGGTATTCAGAGAATTACAATGACTTGAGTGAACCACATGACTGCAGCAGTTTAGTGTTATGATGGCACTGTGAAAAGTGATGCTTCCAAAGAGACAGAGAACTGCACTTTGCTTAATTGCACACATTACATTTCTAAAATGCTAATGATCAATGTGGTGTTGTGCACCAAGTTTCAGTGGATTAACATGACAGCAATGGAGCTTCAAATTATATCGTTGTAAGTTTGTTGATATTTTTTCTTTTGTTTCCCCTGAACAAAATAATTTTCTCAAGCAAATGGAAAATAGACTGTATTGGGTTGAAATATGGCCCTGCGACGTGCTGGCGACTGTCCAGGGTGTACCCCGTCTTCGTCCATTGCAGCTGGGATAGGCTCCAGTTCCCCCCCGACCCTGAATGCAGGAATAAGGGGTAGATGATGGATGGATGGATGGGTTGAAATACATAAAAAACTGAACCTTTTTTAAAGGTTGAAAGAACGATGTAAATTTCTTTTAAGCAAGACAGTTGTAGCCTGTTAAATAAAAGACTTAAAGAGTCTCTCAACAATAGGTAGATCCAGTCTTTTTATACAAACTGGATGCCAAAAAAGTTGGGACACTAAACAAATTGTGAATAAAAACTGAATGAAATGATGAGGAAATGGCAAATGTCAATATTTTATTTGTAATAGAACGTAGATGACAGATCAAAAGTTTAATCCGAGTAAATGTAT
>JBBPDE010000148.1:6754958-6768226 GCA_037974605.1 Nannopetersius ansorgii | reverse complement strand
TGCCTAAGACTTTTGCACAGTACTGTGTGTGTGTGTGTGTGTGTGTGTGTGTGTGTGTGTGTGTGTGTGTGTGTGTGCAGCAGTGTGTGTGCTGCTCCACATTTTTTCATTCTATTTTAAAAGAAAAAAAAACACAATTTTGCACGACTCTTGTCTTACCCTCACATCTGTGTTTACTAGAAGTTGGCTGTTATGAATAATTAGCCTCCTGGGTCATTGCTGTTAAGGACCACATGTATTGAATCAGAATCAGAAAGCATTATTGGAAACAGAAAGAGCAGCACATCGATAGAGCCCGATCTTCTGGCCTGTAGTGCATATCTAAATATAACGACAATATAAAAATAGAACAGATCTTAAAATCTTAACAGGACATAAGAGTTAGATATACACACAAACAGTCTCTCACAGATACAAAGCACCACTCTCATGAAGCTAATTGAGTGCTAATACAAGTTACAAGCTGAGCTACATTAGTAAATGAGGTGCTTCACATCTCCATAGGTCACAGATGACATTTTAGAATCAGAAAAAAGGTTTTACCCCGGTGGAAATTACTCATGCTGCACACAAAGACATGAAATATAAGAAAAGTCAAAATAAAATTCTACTGAAAATACTCTGTACTACATACATTCTACCATATGTGCAAAATGCTCAGTAAGAGAGGTGGATATTAATACTATAGATACGTATTAGCTGCTGAAGCAGTTCACTAATTAACACCAATAGTGGTTTGGACTTGTTCTCTATACCGAATCATAGTGGTAGTAATATTATAAGTAGTAAAATGCAGTGTATTATAGTAAGGTGGTGAATCAGGACAAGGTGAGGTGAAAGTTTACCAAAGAGGAGCATCATTAAAGCCTACTAGCTCCACCAAGTCGAGTAATGAATTAAACTCTGAGAAAAATCCCACATCAGGAGATCTGGGGAACAGCAGTGCTTACATTAATTAGCAGTAGTCTGTAGCTGAACAACACATGAGACGTACTGATGCATTTACATCTGGTATAATGTCTGACACCACCTCCTGAAGAGGTCTGAGTGTCTGTGTAACGTGCTTTGGGTACGTTTACATCTGCATTTTTATGTGGGTAAGCCCAATTTCCATATTCCTCTTGAAATACCCAGGTGTAAACGGGCCTGTTTGTGTGTGATAGGGATTGAGATGGAGATTGTGAACAGCTGTGAGGTGAATAATGGCGGCTGCTCTCACCACTGTCAGCACTCCACCAACGGGCCGGTGTGCAGCTGTAACCAGGGCTACCAGCTGGACCACGACCTGAAGACCTGCATTGGTAACGAAAAGTGTTGAGCCTCACCTGACTGAATTCATTTGGAGTAATTCTTAATGATCGATTGTTTAATTCTGAACTGGCCTGTAATATAGTGTGTGTGTGTGTGTGTGTCTCAGACCTAGATGAGTGTGTGGATGGCAGCGCTTGTTGTGAGCAGGACTGCACAAACTACCCAGGAGGATATGAGTGTTACTGTGCTGCTGGCTACCGGCTCAACACTGATGGCTGCAGCTGCGATGGTGGGTTGCGTAAAATTGTACCAGTTCATCACAATGCATCAATTAGAAGGTGGTAATTTAGCTGACTGTATATATGTACGCACACAATATGCACAAAAGTATTGGGACACACTCTTAATATGTGAATTCAGGTGGTCCCTTACTTCCAGCAAGCTCCATAAAAACATGGTTGGCTTTCGGTGTGGAAGAACTTGACTGGCCCACACAGAGCCCTGACCTCAACCCCATTCAACACCTTTGGGATGAGTAGAGTGAAAGTTGTTATAGCTGTAAAGGGAGGGGGGCAACCATATTAAACTCTATGTATTTGAATGCAATGTCATAAAAATCCCTGGTGGTGTAATTGTTAGGTGTTCCAATACTTTTGTCAATTTAGCGTACATGCTCATTTTCTGTCAAAAATTGCATTCCACAAATCAATATTATCAAATCAATTTGAATCATTTTATGATGTATTGAATAGCTTCCTAAAGAATCATAACCGAATCACTGTTATGTATGAAATTTACACCCTCAATAAGCTTGTATTGGTCATTCTATATATAAACAGTTATTGCATTCATGTTGTTGAGAATAATTAAGTAAGAAAGTAAATCTTTACTGTCATCCCAGCCATATACATAGAGTGCGCTGTGAGGCGAAATATTGTCCTCCTGGATCGTAGGTACAAAACAGAACACAACAGAACAACAGTGAGGGTAAAAACTGGGGATTACAAGTTAACCTATATATTTATTTACAAATACTTAAACAATAAAATACTATAAGTTACTATAGAGGGACACTAGGCATGCAACTGTACAGGTATCCCACGGTACGGTACGTACCTCGGTATTTGGACCACTGTTTCGGTACGTGTTTTGTGCATAAAGAGAACAATGTTTTTTCTCCCACAATTATATCTTTATTTTGAACAAATTCTAGCAACACTGTGCTCAATAATATAACATTACAAATAATAACACAACAAAACAAATAATAAATTGCCTCTTACTCAGGATTAAAATATGTATACATGTATAAAATTCAAACTTACAAAACTTACCATCAATTATTGCCATTATGGGCATGAGGTATTTATTCCTCTGCTATTATAAGATTCTTCTCTAAGAAGATAAGCCTGTCAACACTGTCAGCTGCAAGGCAAGAGCGGTTTGCACTTACAACGTGTCTTGCGGTGGAGAAAATTCTCTCACAACAGAAGTTCCTGGACACAGAGGTGACGTTGTGCAACTTTTGCAACATGGGGGAACTTGCTCTCATTTGCCCTCCACCACACGAAAGGATCAGCATCCACATTAATAGAGAGAGTTACGTTTTAGTCTGTCCTCCGTTTAGGAACCGTTACCTCAGCATGACTACGCTTGAGATATTTAGCCATATTAGCGTATGGGACACGTGTTAGGCAATGTTTACAATCAGCAATGTTTCCATGAATTGTTTTAACGACCAGGGAGTTGTGAACCCGAAAAAAATCCATCCTGGAGATTTGTACGGAGCCGGTGCTTCTTCAAACTTCTGCCTCTCGACTGTCCCGCCAGTGCTGGCCATGCTTGTTTGTTTTTCTTTTTTTCCGCGTCTGTGTGCGGAGCTGCGAGCTCAGCTCCAGTTACATCAGCGTGAGGGAGGGCGAGTGGGTGGAGCAGTGATTGGACATTAACTCTCGGTGGAGGGCTTTCGCTCATTGGCGCTTGCTGCTGAACAGTAGCCTGGTAAGCATTGAGCGCCATTTTCAAAAGGTAGAGCAAAACCGAACTACCGCGGTACACAAGGGCGTACCGAACCGTGCAGCATGTACCGAACAGTCCGGTATTTTACCGTGTACCGTTGCATGCCTAATATATATATACTTACACATGCAAATGCAAATTTATATTTTCAATTATTTGTATAGTGTTCTATTTGTCCTTTTTATATTATACTTTTGTATAGTTCTTATTCTATTGTTTTTGCTGCTCTTAACTTTGTACTGTCCATGTTTATCTTGTCTTATCTCTTACCGTCTGACTGGTGTCCGATAATTTTGTCTTTTTTTCACAGCCATTACCTGCGGCCATCCTGGAAACCCAGCGAATGGGCGCACAAATGGGAGTGAATTTAATCTGAACGACATGGTAAATTTCTCCTGCAACATGGGCTACATCCTGCATGGCATGGCGCGGGCCCAGTGCCGAATGAACGGCCAGTGGAGCAACCCTCTGCCTGTTTGCAAGGGTAAGAAGCTTCATTTCTTCTCTAGAGTACCAAAGTTTTCAGAAACTCAAGACAGACACTAGCTAGAACATTATCTCACTGACCACAGTAGCTTGTTTGACAGAGACAGGGAGTGGGGTGCTCTCTGCGATTAAGCCCAAGCTGCAGTCGCATAACAATAAGCAATTTACAAATGTAATTTTGTGATGAAGAACATGTTACGAAATTCAAAATGCACCCGCGACAAATATTCTGACATGAAGTAGGACTAATCACTGCCACAACGCTTAATTACAACCAATAGGTGTGTAGGAAATTATAGATGGTCGTCAGATGAATTCAGGTCATGACAACAAACAGGGACATATCTACCTACCTGGTGTGATGAGATATGTCTTGTTGTCCCTGAAAACTCTGTGGAACCAATGCAACGTGCAGCAAGGTACACCACAGCACACATAAAACTAAACATCAGTCAGGGATTGCGAAACTGGAGCCTTGTCTGGGGGTTTTTGCTGTGAAGTTATCTTACTTCCTAGATGAAAGGGTTGACGGTTGCACCTGGCACCAAATGCGACTCTGGCACTGCTGGGCAGATGCTCCACCCAGTGTGAACGACTCTGCAGCTGGATTCAGTCCAGAGAAATGTGTGAATTTGAATGAAATAACTCCATTTGTTGTTGTCATTCCTATCAAATCCCAAGCCTCTTTGGAACTCTTTGTTATGCCAAGAGGCACATTCAGTGCTGAGATAGTCAAAGTGCCAATTACGGTGGAAATATTCCACCCTTGTTTTTGTAATATTATCATTCCGCTCTCATAGAATTGCATCTTCTGCCTTCGACTTTTCTCATAATATTATGAACTTACTCCTGAAGCTCTTGACTTTTAATCCCGTAATATTTTGCCTTTTTTATTGGAATGAATGCGCATATTAAATATTAATATTAATCTGTCAGCTCCAGTGAAAACTTTATTACTTCTGTTCTACAGACACCCTAAAATGCTGCTGCTGAAACATTGAGCTGCTAATTATACAGCTTTTCAAGACTTTAATTTTTGGAAAAGGATTAAAAATTTTTCCTGGCCTCTTTTGAACCACTCTCACTCTGAGCACGCCATTTCCATCCTGCAAAAACACAGATCATCTGTGAAATTGGCGTATTCTCTCCTACCTGTGAAGTACAGCAGGGCTGAAAGCTGCCAACATTCAGTGCCACAATTTAAGGTCCAATTTAGCAAAAACTTGACATGAGTTATTATCTAAATGGAGGTATTAAAAATCACTGAAATTAAGAAAAAGCCTCCACTTCTTTCAGTGAACTATTAGTGAGAAATAATTGATCTGAAATCCTGTAGTTCAACGTTTCTCAAACTTATTTGTCCTGGGGACCAGTCATGTCAGGCTTTGGGGCTGCAGGGCCCTGCACACATGAACCCTGCTTTCTCACCACCAACCGGTCGAAACATCCTCTCAGCAGAGAGCAGTCAGTGCCCTCCATCCAAACACACCCAGATGCTCTAATACAGTTGCCCACGTGAGGCACAGATAAAAAAGAAGCCATTACTAAAGTGTGTGTTTGCCTTCGTACTGACATTGTATGGTTAAGAACTTTGTTTGAAAAAAAAGTTCAAAGAAAGTAAGTCTTCTCCTCTGCCATGCCTTAAATCTGATGCTGTCAGCAAAATTACGTAGAGGGCCAGCTGTGTGTGTTTTAATTGTAGTTATTTCTGACAATTCAGCCAGCTGTACAAGCTTTACTTCTTCTTCATTCTGACACCGTATTGACTTGTATTTATTTGCCTTTAAGGCTTTACGCTTGCAGACTCTTTAGCTTCAATATTTTTCCATGCATAAAATCAAGCACATAAAATAACACAGAGCTGAGACAATTTATCAAAGACAGAGATAGTTTGTAAAGTGCTTCTACATTACATCAAATGTGCTTCTCCCATACATGTGAAAGTGCATGTCTGTGAGAAATTGCTAAAGAAACTAAGAGTGAGTTGTGCATGGCTGAGAGATGCAAGGAGAAGTGAGAGATGGTGAGCTCATCTAAAAAACAAGTCAAGATTGGGGTTGATTGAAATTGCTGTCTTTTTTTCCCTTCCAGACGTTAAGCATCTTCTTTGTTTGTGCCCCCTTTCCCTCCCTCACCCCCCACTTTCCTTTCTTCTGGTAGTGGTTAACTGCTCGGATCCGGGCTTCGTGGAGAATGCCGTTCGTCATTCTCCGCAGCGCTATCCCGAGAGTTTCAGCTACACACACAGTGTGATGTATCACTGCAAGAGGGGCTTCTATCTGTTTGGCTCGTCTGTGCTCACCTGTCAGTCAAATGGCTTGTGGGACAGATCGCTTCCTAAGTGCCTTCGTGAGTAACGCCTCCGCCACCACCTGTCCTTTGCCACGTTCTCCTCTAGGTGGATGCAGCCATCAAAACAGAACTGAAGCGGCACGATTCGGGAGATTACCTGACACTGAGTGAAGACTGTGTTTAAAATATAAATTGAGAATCAGCACGAGTCTGGTTAGACAAATAACAAAGACTTTAGAAGAAGTTCACATTAAAACGGACAGAATCAAGTAAGCAAGTCAAATAGAGTAAATAAAAGACTATTATTATTACTATTTTAATGTCTATTATATTATATTTATATTATATTTTACTGACTATTATTATCACTGTGTTTAGTCATTATTTTTTATAAGTTATAAAAAATAATATACTCTGTAATTAAATAAGAGACCACTGCAAAAATGTTCAGTTTCTCAGGTTTTATTTTGTATAGGTGCAAGTATTGAACTGAACAGCTTTGCCTTAGTTTTTAAGAACTGCTGATAATATGAAGCTAGTATATATGCCTAATAAAATAGTGCAAGTAGTGAAGATTCCATCATAATTCCATAAGTACATGCTCTTATTTTTGCTTAATATATTAAATATTTTTCAGTATGTTCTGACAATATTGTGCAATATTGATGCATTGTGCAGCAACAAATGCCGGGAAACCTGACTGCTAGAGACCGGTGCTGCATGGGTTCATAGTGTTAGTCCACTGTGTGGATTTTTTTGTTTGTTTTTAAATTAAAATTAAATCGAAATTGATGTTTAATTCTTTCTTGTGTTTGTTAATGTGCACAGTGCAGATACATTATTTAGTAAAACCTCTAAGGTTTTCTGTTTATCATTTTCCTCTATCCCCTTCTTTCCATCTCTCCTTTCTCTCCTTATTTCCCTGCAGTCATATCCTGTGGTGATCCGGGGACACCTCCTTTTGCTGTTATGTCGGGCAGGAAGTTCAGTAATGGGGCAGTGGTGCACTACTCCTGCAGTCAGGGCCGGACACCGGTGGGAAATGCTACGCGCCAGTGCCAGGAGGATGGACGCTGGAGTGGCTCGCCGCCCTACTGTTCTGGTATGTTGGCAATCAGAGACCACTGGATTGTTACACAAAGCAGGATTTCTCATTTAACCAGACAATTTATGGGGCCTCTATTATGGAAAAACACATTTTCTTTCTTTATGTTTTGTTTTAAAATGTACTGTTCACACCCCAGTCCATACAATCTGTATATGGAAACCATTTTAAATTCTGATGTTACATAACATACAGTACATAGCGTAACCCATTTAATGTTATTGATCCCAGAAACTTCTTACGACTGCAGAGAAAAACAGGTATACCAGCTGCCCAATCCATGAGAACACAGATGATGATTGGGAGTTTAGTCTCAAATGTGTCACTCACGGGCCTGTGAGCCTGAAACAATAGCTATTGTTGAAATCTGAGCAGTCAGCAGTATTTCAGGTGTTAATGATCTACAGTGCAGATACCCAGCCCTGCCCCTGGTGATCTACTCTAATTCAGATTGTAGGTCCAACCCAAATCTGTCACACTTGATCTAATTCATCAGATGGCATAGTCCCTGAGTATTAGATCCAGGTGCATAAGAATGTTTGAACAGAGCTCTGCTGTTCGTAAATCTCCAGCGGCCGATATGGGCATCTCCAACCTACATGTATTGCAGCAAAGTATAAATACCTCTTTGAGAATGTATTCCTACATATTTAATCATCGTTCTGAAGTTGCATGTATAGGGACATGTAGTTTTTTTGTTCTGAATACAAATGAACATATTTTCTTTGTTAAGAATATATTCTATCCTGAGAATAAAGCCATACCTTGTATCCCCATGTGGTGATATGAGCATAAAAACCTTTCAAGTTACTTCAGGAGCTTTAAAAAACCTTTCAAACTTTCAATCAAAATCACTGTTGTTTTGAAATGCTGTTCAAATGTAATTATACAATTCTGTTATTTTATGTTAAAAGCTACATTTACATTCACAGATTTAAGTGTGATCAATTTTTTTTGTCAGCCAGTGGCAAAAAACATGACAAAAATATAATACATTTTTTTGTTATGTATTATTGTGCATCAAAATGCATAGAAGCTACCCATGAAATTCATCATTGATTGAATAGAATTTGCTGTCAAAACCACGGGCAACAACATTTTGTTGGTACCCTCTTTGTGGCTGTAAGAGCCTCCACTCTTCTGAAAAGGCTTTACACAAGATTTTGGAGTCTGTCTGTTGGAATTTGTGCACATTCAATCAAAATAGCTTTTGTGAGCCAGACAAAAAGGCCTGGCTCACAGCATTTCAGTTCATCTCAGTGGTGTTGAACCGGGTTGAGGTCAGATCTCTGTGCAGGCACTGTAGTTCCTCCTCAACAAACTTGTCAAACCACGTCTTTAAGGCTGGGAGAGGAAAGGACCTCCCTCAAACTTTTGCAGTCCCCTAAAAATAGCTGACTATTGTTCCTCTACCACCAAACTTTACCAGATTAATCCATCAGAAAGATGCTTAATCATAATTAAATCAGAGAACACATGCCCATTCCAGAGTCCAGTACTGAAGTACTTTAGTCGAAGCTTGTGGCGCTGATCTTAGGCTTGTTTGTAGATTCTCAACCACGGAAACCCATTTCATAAATCTTGCAGTGTACATTTTCTCCTAGAGACAATTTGGAAATCTTTAGTGATCGATTCAACAAAGAATAGACTATTTTTTCCCTTACATACTCCAGCATCCCTCCTCTTTGAGTCTTGAGCTGTTGTTGCCCATAGACAATTTTGTTTCACAATAATAGCACCTAGAAGTGACCAGGGCAGATCTTGCAAAAGTTTCATAAATTGTGGCGAAGTGGTATACTATGACAGTTGTAATGATCTCTTCAGTGTCACCCATTCTACTAACAGGGTTGGTTTATGGAGAGCCTGGATATGTGCTTGATTTATACCTGTTAGCAAAAAATGTAGCTGAAAGAGGGGTGTCGACACTTTTGACCATGCAGTGTGGTTTTTGAATATGGGCTTGGACAAGGAAGGAAGTAAAAGAAAGACATTGTGATGAAAAGTAATTGAAAATCAAGTAAAACTGCCCCTAAACCTATAAGTGTGTACATCATCATTTCTACATAAATGTCCATGTGCGAGTTCTGTCTTTGTTGAACTAATTCCCAGGTGGCAGTCCAGGTTTTTGCGGAGACCCTGGCATCCCTCCTCATGGCTCTCGTCTAGGTGAAGAGTTCCGGGTGAGGAGCCTCTTGCGCTTCACTTGTGAGGCGGGATACATACTGCTCGGGTCATCAGAGCGCACCTGTCTGCAGAACGGCTCGTGGAGTGGCACCCAGCCTGTGTGTGAGGGTAAGGGTCACAGATGGCTGGCTGGGAGGAGAGAAGGATGCGCATACAACTCCATACACACACATTGGGCTTATACCACTAGAATTGCATTGCATTTTTGTGCTTAATTCGTTCAGAACTGGCAAATGCCACTGCCTCCCGGCTAACAGCAGGGTCCACACTCGGCTCTAGAGTCAGGAAACATGGGTAAAGAAAGCACAGTAAATCATTACGGGCTGTCTTTGTTTTTGAGTCAGACCTACAGCTTCCAACCAAGCTTGAATTCACACACAAGTCCTAACATAGACCTGTGACTATCCTTTATCCAGTATTGGGTTCTGTATCTACTTTAAAGTGGATTTTTTTATGCCTAAAGCTGTAAAATTCAGCAGTTGCTTGTAAATTCAATGACACAAGTGGTGAGAATACACAAAGGCCTCATAATTTTTGCAGAATTTAATGATGCATTAAACTAATGAGGGTTTGTGAAAGGATGCTCTAAGAAGTGCACGTTATCACACAAACACCAATAATTAGGCTGCTGGATGTTTGGTATTATTTTATAGACTATGCCATGCTTAGGCAAAAATACCCTTTTTCTTAGAAATAGGCAAACCAAAAATAATACACTGTATTTTACTTCATACACTGTACTATGAATGCAAACTCAAAGCATTGTACTTGTGTACTTCTTTAGTAACAGTGAGTATAGAACCATGACAACAACATCCTAAGCATACTTAAGAAAAAGTGTTGTTTGTCAAGTGTAACACGGTGCTAACAAGCACGTGGAGCGGATGCGAGTATGCGGTCTGGATGTAGTCTGTATTAAAAACAAATCTGTCCAGCAGCACCTCCTCTCGTCTCAGCGCTGATTTATTCCTTTGTTTGTTTTCACTGCCAGACCGAATACAATAAGCCCATGGATTGGGTACACAAGATCAATAAGATGCATTATTTAGAGGCCATTTATAATTGAGTAAAGGGCTTTAACGGCTGTTTTAAGGCAGTAGAGATGGATAAGCATAGGAAGGAATACAGGTAGGGGCTGTTGCACTATCCTGGGGATACAAATAACATTGACCAGGTACTAAATGTAAATTCTAGGGCACAGGGGGGAAACTAACCTGCTGCCGCTTCGAAAAAAAATGACTCAGAGTTTGGAAATATATCTGCTCATATCAGCACCCCCGCTGCACCTTCCACTAAGATCTCATTAACTCTTTATTGAACCGTTTTTCTCTGTTTATTAAAGTGGCCATGTTTATAGTGACTAGTTACAGGAGTTAAGTCTGACCACAGAAGTGAAATGATACAGAACTGATTGCAGTGATGATAATGCTTATTGGGTTATATAGTTTTAAGTAGTTAAGAATTAGGACTTAAGTATTAATTCTTAAGTGCCCTTGGAATTATGTTAATGGTGCCGCTGCAATTACAAGCATGTGATTTAACTGTGAATGAAATCATTTGTTCAATACACAGGATATGTTTGCTGTTGTAAAGTGTCTGTTTGTTTAGGCTAGTTATAAACAATTTAAGTCATTGCTGACTGATAGTAACTGAATAATCAAATTTGTGCAATTTATTAGAGCAACATTTTAATTTTAGTTCATAAACATAAAACTAGCGATATTCTACATACATTTGTGAGATCCTGACAGTTTTCTTTCCTTCAGTGGCGCTCGAAAAAACAATCTGAGCATTAATATTAAAAATTATAATATTTTTATTTGAATTTTAAGCCTTATTAATAATCATAAACCTGCAAGTGTGTGTGCCCAAAGTTCAGCTTGGATGCACACTTCAGCCCTGTTTGAGGGTTCGGCTGTAATAGGCTTGGAGATCTAATGTGCTTAATTACAGCTCCGGCCCTTATGCCAAAATGCCACTCCAAATTACTCTTCAACAGTCTCTAATTAGACTAAATCTTAATGTATTTGATTTTAATGGCCTTATTTTATCAGATACTTGACCTGTCTCACTCCCTTTAAAAAGTATAGGCTTTTGATGGGGTTGGGGGTTCATGACCATTTAAACAGGATTTTTTGTAAGATTTAACAGTCCTCTTTGCCGTCTGAAGGACTGTGGCAACATGAAAAGATTTAAAGAATTTTGAAGGCAGCCGGATGAGCTGTAGCAGTGGTGCACATCCCACAAGGTCACTGGCTGGGGCCACTTTATGGTACACCCAAGAAATAGGATTGAAATATCAGAGACTTGCCTCCTAATATCCATTGCGCAGTGTTACAGCATCCTTGAACGATAGGCATTCTAAGGGAAAGACTGAAGTGCTTAATTAACCCTGTAATATTCTGACTGTTGTTGTACAAGGATAAGTTGGAAAAAAATCCCCAATAGGTTTCTGCTGCACTGTTGAAAAAAGTTGAAAAACGACAATCTTCTAAGGGTAATATGATTTTTTTTTTTGCATAATTGTGCCAGTCCTTAGCAGGAGGGCTTGTTTTCCACTGCTCCCCTGCTCCTGTGCGATGGTAATATTAAGCACTGTCTTCTCACATCCCGCTTTCATTGCTTTCCCCAGCTGTTTCCTGCGGAAATCCGGGAACTCCAGCTTTCTCCAGAATTGTCTTCAGCGACGGCATGCTCTTTTCCAGTTCAGTAACGTATGCCTGTAGGGAGGGTTATAAAACGTCTGGCCTCACCACCCGCCACTGCACCACCAATGGCACCTGGACCGGCTCAGCCCCAGACTGCACAGGTCAGAGTGGTGGTCTTTTTTTTTGGATGGAATGCTTTGACAAAAGATCTAATGAACATTTCATCTGTACATACATTTTCCATATAGTGTATACAGGGGTCTTTGGGTTACAACAGTCTCAACATTTCGAGTTTACAACACTTGCTCTAACTCCCACTCGGCTTACGCATTTAGTGTCGTAATTACAGACTATCTGGAAAACATAGTTTGGTTGAACGTGGCAGAAGAATACACAGTAACGTGTATGACTCAGGGAGTTTTTTTTTTCATTTTTCTGTGGCTTAGTTGTGTTTTTATGATTTTACAACTGTGTTAGGAATCAGCAAGTGACTGATGTGTTTCCACCAAAATCACTGTCGAAGGAATGTTTTCTTAATGCTCAAACCTCATTCAGCTCTTCATCAGTATGATGCAGATCAATTGAGGGAGTTTAGGACACAGAATGACTTACCATGAGGTATGAACATGAACCCAAACGTGCTACTGCCTGGTAACCACACACTACAGGCTGCCATTTTAAACAACGGGGGTGTTGCAGACTTATGGACAGTATTTATTCTTTATTTTGTTGTATAAAATGTTTAAATATGTACCTTAAATTTAAAAATTCAAGATTAACATTTATTTCTAAATAAACACAACAGAAATTGCAAGCCTAATCTGTAGCATCTATATGCAAGCATGACATGTTGTACCCAGTGCATCAAAGTGTGTTGTTAGTACATTGTTTTTGAGTGAAGCAATTATAGATATATCAGCCAAGACTGAAATGTATTAATTTATCTTCCAAACAAGCAGTCAGGTCTGTTATTTGATGTTGTCTAACCTGTGTTACAGTTTATTGCATAAATTATGTCAGCCAGTTAAATGTGCTTGCGCTGCTATACTAAGTGATTATTCACGACTCGTTGTGCTACATAGCCAGTTGCCTCTAACTTTCAGGCCATGTCCACATGTACACGGGTATTTCTGAAAACAGAGATTTTCCGTTTTCGTTTTTAAAAAAAATCGCGTCCACACGAGAACGTTTTCAAAAATATCTCCATCCACACGCAATCGCAAAAAATGCTGTCAAGAGCATGCCAAGGCAGCAGGTGGCGATATAACCTTAAACCGTATAGC
>JBBPDE010000148.1:6736303-6746838 GCA_037974605.1 Nannopetersius ansorgii | reverse complement strand
GTGACAAAATGTGCATCTTTCTTTGTGTCAGATTTAAGCAAATAAGACAAATGTGAAAAACATCATTAAGTTATTCATGGAATAATTTTCTAATTTTAATTCTATATTATATGTTAACAGTGCCTATATTTATGGTAACAGTTATTATGACAGTAAAAAATGAAGCAAAAAAGTGCAGAGAGACAAAATGAACATGACAGCAGCTACTGGTTTGATACTTTTTCTCATGCGCTAAGTATCTTTGTGCCCTGAACAGCTGTGCTGTGTGGAGACCCAGGCACGCCTGCAGAAGGCTACAGAGAAGGAAACCAGTTTACATACAAGGTGGAGGTGGCGTTCTACTGCCGCTCGCCCTTCTTGCTGGTGGGTTCACCAAGACGAGTGTGTCAGGAGGATGGCTCCTGGTCAGGGATCCAGCCATCGTGTATCGGTGTGTAATTATCAGCTTACAGATGTAGGGGTGAACATTTCGCCCGTTAATCACTTCGGTCTTGTAACTCTAGGAAGCTGATTAACATTTAATATGTAATTTCAGATCCAGCATACAACGCGTGTAAAGATCCCGGAACCCCTGCATATGGGGGCCCAGTGCAGGCTCAGGGATTTGAGGTGAAGGTTGGTTTTGGATGATTCAAAGTTTACATTTGTATGTATGATGTTTCTAATGGCTCTCTATGCTTTATGGTTCTTTAGGTGGGGAGCAAAGTTTTCTTCAAATGTCAAAAGAATTATCACATTCTAGGCTCAACTACCAGAACGTGCCTGGAAAATTTGACCTGGAGTGGCATGCAGCCTGAGTGTGTTGGTAAGAAAGGTCACAGTTCTACCTTATAAAATGGTAATTGAAGAGCCGAGTTTTCTATAAGCTGAATTAATAGCTAGTTGTTTTATCAACTAGAATTAGGCTGACTATCTAGCTAGAAAAACAGCTAATAGGTTTAATAGGCATTTCAGTACTTACTATGTGATTCCCTCTAAACCTGCAAAATGAAGAAAATGAAAAAATGTAACATAATTTCTTCATATCTTTAAATGAATATTGTTAAGACTGCACTGAATCTCAAATGGCTCCTTCCCTGTACAGTGGGCCATGTAAATTCTGGTCTCTACACCCAAACCATGCAATATTTGTCCAGTATGGACTTGTGCCTTGGTGAATGTTATATAAATGTAATATGATGCACTATTTGGGTGCCAGACTAGTGTACTGCATGGGGAGTAGGGAGCTATTTGCACTGATGTTGGAAAACTGATCACGTCAAACACTTGTTGTTGCAGTGGTAATTTGATGTGCAACAGCAGTATTATGGCTTTTAATATTTAATACTAATACTAGTCAATAAAAATAGTTATAGGTGACTGAGTTTTTTCTTCTGTCAGCAGTCCATAGTTGCTTGGGAACAATAACATACACTAAACTTTTTTTCTTGTATCACAAATATTGATAATATTTAAATGTACATTCAATTTTTTAAATTGTATCATAATTTATGTTGCCTTGTGTAGTGCCTAATTATACCCTTACTTATAATAAAATTAGTGAAACGCATGGCTTTATTTGGTTAGTCTGTGATATTTTTGGCTTTGGAATACATTTCATATGCTGGTCCATGTAACTGCATTTCTTTATAGAATTTGAGAAGCGTTTCTGAGTAGAGGAAAAGACAAACAGGATGGCAGTAGCTGGGTCAATGGCTAATGCAACTTTCTGCTTTAGTTTAGTCCATTATTTATAGTTGGTGTCATGCACTTGAGCTCAGACCCTTTTATATCTTTTACAAGTGAGTATGTCCTAAAGCTCCACATATGGACTCAACAACAAGAAATAAACACATAAGGGCCCATTTCAGATGGAAATGGTTGCTTGCAGTGGCTGATTCCCGAAAGGACAAAAGTGAGGATTGCTGGCCTCAGCAGAAAGTACTAAAGTTAGTCAAGTTTAAGCCGTTTGTTCTTGGGTTGTAAATCTGTGGGCGAGTTTGACAGCCCGCTCCGTGAAATCCTCGGGGCTCCTCACTCATATAAAGCTCCTTCACTGTCTGAGCCCGAGAGCGTGAAGACACGAGTCGACTAACGGCGAGGTGTGAAGACCCGGTTCATATATTATGTAAGGTAGCAGCACTTAAGGCATGTTCCAGAACTTTTTCCCTCCAATAGCGCGGCTCTGTGGCCCATGAAGTATGACATTGTGTGGGAGTCAACCGACTGTGTGTCGATCAGGAAGCCCTTTTGTGCCCTTCCCTGGCTTATTCCCTGCACATTCTTCTATTCTTCCTCCTACTGTGCAGCACACGCCTGCCGACAGCCCGAGACGCCATATCATGTGGATGTGAGGGCCATTGACCTGCCGACGCTGGGCTACACTCTCATGTACACGTGCCAGGATGGCTTCTTTTTGGCCGGGGGATCCGAGCACAGGACATGCAGGCCAGATAACAAGTGGTCGGGCAAGCCTCCCATCTGCAAAGGTACTGACTGTTACCTGTGCTGCTCAGAAACATTAACTCATGACCTAAAACTGCAAAGAGTACCTGGCGATATGCAAACTAAGTAGCTTAGTTGATGATTAAGTAGTGACTAAGTAGCTTAGTTGATGATTTAAGTCTAGAGTCGGTTTAGATATAATTGTATGTTGTTATTATAACATATCTAGGTACAACTAAGAATACATTTATATTCAATGTACATTCTGTATTGACGTGTTTGAGTCTGCAAATTTTTTTCAGTTTTTCTGTGTCAGCAAATAAAAAACACGCTGGAAAAAGTGATGACATTTATTTTCTAATTTAGATGAAAACAGAATATCTCCCATTTCTACCACAGAAATGTGGTATTGATTGAAAGTTCATAAACTGCACATTTGACATTTTTTCAGTAACTACTATGAATATTTCGGTAACTGTCATCAAAACACTAAAGTGGACAGTTCCTTAGAGTTTACGAGGTTTAAACCAGACCTAGATGTTAAAACTTTAGGCATTACTCGCTTTAAGAATGCATTAATAAATGCGGTTCATCTCATAGACTTATAGAATCCTATAGGGTCTTGTCAACCGGAGTGCCATATAATAAGGCACATGCAGTAATACAAATGAGTCATTCTATGGGAAGAAAAATAAGGATGCTTTAAATAATACTCATTATCTGTCTGCATGCAAGTATAGTGTCAGAGCTCACCTGCAAAATGTCAACTTATCAATTATTTCTCCTATCTCTCAGTCGGACCCAAAATAAACAGCAAGTCAAAGGGAGATTCGGACGTACAGAAAAACAAGATTCGGGGTACGTAACCTTTTCTGAGTCTTCTTTGTGGTCATTGTGCCTGGGTTTCAATTTGTCATGAAGCATCCAGGTTGAGGTCATCCGACATGGACGTTGTAGGCTGAATAATGGCACGAGTGAATAACAATGCCTGTAGCTTAAGGCTATTTTGGAACCTTATAAAACATAATGAAGTGTATAAAGAGTAGACATGTATGGTAACACTAAGTCTGATCACATAACACATACAGAAGCATAAAAAAATGAATTATACCTGAGTAATTATGAACAGCTTACGTCTGTATTCACAAGATGATATTAGATGCTGTATGGCATAAATTATATTGGATTGACAGAAGGGCTCTGATACAAAAGGGCTCTCTTTAAGTGTGGAGGGAACCAAATGGAAAATAATAAGCAATAACTGGGTTAAGAACAGCAAATATCAGAATACTGATATAAACTGTTCTCAAATACTTAAGCATTGGTTTTTAAATGTAGTTTTCAAAGCTTATAAATGTGTCATGTTTGGAAAAGTGTCACTAAATTTGCTTAATTTGTTTAAATTTGTTTACCACCATTGTGAAAAGCTACTAATATTTATGCAATTATTATTGCTAATGTACAACAATAATAATTACCTGTAACGATAATACTTAATTTCATCATTTCAACCATTCATGAGCAACCTTTACTGGTTCTGAACCCAGCGTGTATCAAGCCAAACAAGTTCCTTTACATTTGTTTTTTCATTCATTTGTATTTACAGTTTAAATTTTAGCACTGAGATAAGTGTCATTTAATAGCGTCCACCAATGAAAGTGTCGCTGAATTTGGTTGAGGGGATGTTGACCACCAGTGTGAAAAACTGTTTGTGCATACTAATGCATAGCCTTACGCGTTTATTCTAAATTGTATTCATGTGTGTGCAGTTCCAGCAGATGTGTTCTCTTTAAACTCTGGCTGGGCCGGCTTCTATGAGTACCTCGGTAAGAGACAGGCTGCCACAATAACAGTCAATGCATTCAATGCCACAACAAGCCGAGTCAATGTCACTCTTCTGGAGCAAAGCGGAGTACAAATCAAGCTCTCGGGTAAGTCATTAAACATTTACTAAAATCTCAGGCCCTATATTATATGCGGCATTGAATGCATAAGTCATAAAAATGACAAATAACCACCAACAGCTGATAATTATGTCATCTGCTATATCTTTTGACATACGCCTGCCTATAAACATAATCATTTTTACAACCATAATAGGACTCTCATATCCAATCACCAAAAAGTACAACAAATAAAAGCCAACAGAATGCATGGATGTTGTATAATAAAAGCATTATGTTGTCACTGGCCAAAAGAAGAGGTATTGTTTCAGGAGACCTTTTGATAATGTAGAATGGAAACAAAATAACAATAATAATTACATCATTCATCAACACCCCCCGACTGGTTCCGAACCCATTCATTTTTCCAACATTGTTTTGCTTGCGCGTGTATCAAGCAAAACAAGTTCCTTTACATTTTTCTTGCCTTGTTTATTGAGCCGGGATTCATTTGAATTTAGACAGTTTTAATTTTAGCAATGAGATAAGTGTCAAGATTGCATTTAGTAGTGAGAATTGAGAGTGTTATTGTTCATTTCACACAGGGACGTACAAGAAAGAGGAAAATCATCTATTACTGAAAGTCTACAATATCAGAGGCCCAACAGAGCAGTACTTCAGTAAATTCAAAAATGACAACTGGGCAATGGATGGATATGTAAGTAAAACAGAGTAGTACTACCATTTTAAAGGAGTTGACATTTTTTTGGACCATAGTGACCTACGTGTTGAAAATTGGGATAAAGTAACTGATAAAAAAAATGTGATTATTTTTATAACTGGATTGTTGCTCATCCATGAGCTTGCATACACAAGGGTTCTTGTATTTGATTGCTTCTTTGTTGCCCTTTTCTCTTTCCTGATTTAGGTGACAGCAGAGTCTGAGAAGAAGATGTTTGTTTACCAAGGTCATATACACAGCAAAGATTTTGGGAAATTTCAGCTGACAAGACAAGGTAAAATGACCGAAATGCTTTAGTCATTTGCATTTTTCTTGATTCTGTTTTGTAACCGTAGGGTTTTTTGCAAGCTGATCTCACGCATTCTCACATTTTTTTAAATTATATTTCCAGGTCTTATCACCACAGATATGGATTCCTCCAATCCTTACTATGGCACAAACAGCAGCTCAGTAGCTGCTGCCATACTGGTGCCCTTCTTTGCTCTCATTCTGTCAGGGTTTGCCTTTTACCTCTACAAACACAGGTAAGCCTCTCCAAGCAGGCACCTTACATTAGCCATGCGTTGATGACGTTCTGTCCATTGTTGAATGTTGATTTGCATTTGTCTCACTGCAGTAACAGGGAAACTCCTGTGCCCAGCCAGAAAATGTGGCTAATTAGAAGTAAAATGAATTCCTTTTTTTTCACCAGTAAGCTGGGGCATTGTTTGTAAAATAGATAAATAAAGACAAAAATTATCATCATAATTAAAGTGATAAAGAGCATTGGAGTTTTCCTAAGTTTACAAAAGCAAGCAACAGAAGAATGTGACATACAGTAAAAAAAAAAAAGAAAAGAAAAAAAAACTGTCATGACGGGTGACATTTGCCCAATATTAAAACAAATAAAAAAATTGGCAGGGTACTATCACAAGAGACAGATGAGAATGAGAGACCCAAAGACGTAATCAGGGCCGGCTCCAGGTAAGACCCCAGCAGCTAAATCACTAGGCCACGAGCCCTCTGCTGCCACATCACCATCGTCTCCTTTTCTTTTTCGCTCATCTTGTCAGAGGGAGAGGAGGATGCACGATGTGTGTGTGGGGTCCGGGTGGTGGAAGGCCTGTCGCAATTATTACATGAATATCTGACGGCAGTTATTTTAGCTGATCATTTTCCACAGACTGTAGAGCTGCATTTAAGGCCGTCAGACTCACACAAAAACAGAGATAATTCTACTCTCCTGCAGATTAAAATAATAACACTAAGCTTTACTTTTATGGACCACTTAGTGCATGAGAATGTAATTTAGAGTGGTGGTTATATTAATACTTTGGAAGACATTACTAAGATAACACTAGGTATTTTTGTAGTGCTAGCATGTATAGCTGCATATTATACATATTATATGCATAGTATAATGTCAGTTTTCAGGATCGTGACAGGCCTTGGTGGTGGTGGTGGTGGTGGTGGTTGGGTGGTTGGGGTGGGCTTGGCATGCTACGTTTGTGGTCTTCTTCATCTCTGTCTCTCTAATTCGACCAACTAAAAGCCATCCTGTTTAATTTCTGTTTGTGTAAATGTGCCACTGAAATGTCACGGTCGTTTTCTCACATAACTGTTCAGTTTTATTTATATAGTAGCAATGAACTGATTAGTTTGTTTGTTTGTTTGTTTGTTTGTTTGTTTGTTTTTGAGTTGTGCTGAAGTTCTTTGAAGTGTGACACGACCCTTGCGCTCCAGAGAGGAGGGATTTCAAATTTGGTTCAAGATGCAGGTCATTTATTTAGATTAGCGCACAATTTGCCTGTGACCATAAATCACAGCTGCAGCGGAGTAGCCGGGGAAGGGGTTATCAGTTACAGTTCTCTAACTTTTACAGATTGGGGAAAGCAGTGACCTTTCGAGAGCAGGATTATTTTAGGCCTTAATTATTAGAGCCAAGGAGACGAAATTTCCCCCCATCAGGTCTTATGGAGAGAGGCATTATGCTTCTTGCTTGTTTTCTTGCCTTTTTTTTTAGCTTCTGACCGTTGCCATGATGGTCTTTTATTACCTCCTTTTTTCCCCTTTTTCCTTTTTTTATATACATAATCAATCTGCAATTTTTGGACAGAAGACCTAATAGCTTCTTTGATTCATGTTTTAAATAAGTTGTCAGTGGTTTAATAATGAGGTTTTGAGGTACAAGGTACATTTTTGCTAACAGCGCCCTGCACTAGTGAGGGGCTTTCGCTTCGTTTTATGCCAGTCCTTTTATTGGAGCGAAGGGGGAATTCAGGAGGCTCCAGCCTTCTAGTCCTATGGAACGTTCAACCTGACTTTGTCATGGTGAATAAGCTCATCTGTGTGTTAAATATCCACTTAAAATTGCTCACGCTCGAGAAGAGCTCACTTGAGGTCATTTTAGAGTGAAATTCACTCTGAAAAAACTGAAATACTGACGTTTGTGTGTGTTTGTGTATATGTGGGTCTGTGAGTGTTTGTCTGAGAGTGTGTGTGTCTGTGTGTGTGTGTCTGTGTGTGTGTGTCTGTGTGTGTGTGTCTGTGTGTGTGAGTCTGTGTGTGTGTGTCTGTGTGTGTGTCTGTGTGTGTGTATGTGAGACTTGTGATTTTTTTTTTATGTGGATAGTACATGTGTGTCTCACCCCATCTCTGGACGAGGGACTCATTCTTTTCTTTTTAACATGTATTTTATTTTTATTTATTTATTTATTGGCTCAATCTAACATTCCTAATGTCTATGTAACTCTTTATAACTCATGCAAAAACTATACTTTGGAATGCACTACTTTTGCGAATGTCTCTTTTTAATCTGTGCTGTCGAGGTGTGGGCTGCAGACCTCAGCTTGTCTCTGGTGTAACGTGCCTGATCTCTTCCTTTGGCAGAACAAGACCAAAAGTACAGTACAACGGCTACGCGGGGCACGAAAACACGAACGGCCAAGCGTCGTTCGAAAACCCCATGTACGACACCAACATGAAGCCGACAGAGGCCAAAGCCGTACGGTTCGACACCACGCTGAACACGGTGTGTACGGTAGTATAGCCTCCAGACAGCGCCTGCTGGCTCCGTGGCCCAGCGCCGGGCGCCGCAATCTTTCTTTTTAACTGAGCGCATTCGGGGAACGCAGGTGTGAACTGCGCTTCATCACAAGCTTGCTTTGAACGTTTCCTGAAACAAAGACGGCTTCTCTTTTTAAAAAACAAAAAAACCCCACAAAAGACAGAAATAAATAACTAAATAAATAAAAAGACTGCAAAAACAGGAAAAGTCAGAAGTTATCAAAGAATCTGTTTTCCTAAAACTGAGCTCGCGTGCTGTCTGTGGTCAGGACATGTGATCGGAGAACAAGGAAGAGCACCACTAACAGCACATGTAGGATGAAAAGGATTTTTTTTTCTATCCTCTCTTTTTCATGTTGTTCACCCCCCACCTCCCCCTTTAAAAAAAGGAAAAGAAAAAAACAGCATTGGGAAAATGTTGAAGTGTCTTTATAAGCTGCTCTGGCCCAGTGTATTTTCTTCAGTGAAGACAAAAAGGACAATGAACAGAGCAACTGGACTACTGTGGCACAGTGGACTGCACCACGCGTCTCCGGCAGAAGGGGAGATGTTACGATAAGCGCAAGATAA
This sequence comes from Nannopetersius ansorgii, assembly GCA_037974605.1. NCBI lineage: Eukaryota > Metazoa > Chordata > Actinopteri > Characiformes > Alestidae > Nannopetersius > Nannopetersius ansorgii. The sequence continues at coordinate 6,738,174 of JBBPDE010000148.1, read as the reverse complement.
AAAGGGGCTGTGATCTCCGGCCCGTGGATGAAATGTTTGGTCAGGGGGAGGGAGAAAGAAAAAAAACTTTATCGCACAAATTTTGCACTAGTATGAGATGGATATGAGCTCGATTTATCGGAACAAATGAACACACAGAAAAAAAGAATAATATACAGGGTTACCAACCATATGTAGATAAACATCTAATTCCATATCCATGAAGAGCATGATGTCATGCTATGTCTATCGAGAGAGAGAAAAAGAGTGATTCTATTTTCGAAATTAGCTCTACAAATAAAGTTCTGTTTATGTTTACATGAACCTCTCTGAAAGGTCACAAGGACACACTTTAAGCTTTGAACCATCTTTTTCTTCCTTAAAACCAGACATTCCATTCCATTTCTGTTTTTGTTTTTTATTCTGTTCTAGTCTCTTTTTTCAAAGAGCATGGTTGACGCTAGTGCCCCCATCTACTCACTTTCATTAGCTGATCCAATTGAAACAAAATGTCTTGTCAAGTGCTTTCACAAGTCTAGACATGGAGCTCTTTTTTTATTTTTTACACAATAATTAGACCGACCCTCACTCTTCAGCTATCATCATGTTTCACTTCCACCATCATCAGCCTTATTTTAATTCTGTTTCTTTTCTGCTTGGGCTCATCCTAATTGGTGAGTGGCAAATTTACCTACAGTATGTATCAAATATACCTCTTGAGCAGAAAGATATTTTTTTCTTTCATTTTTTCACGATGCTGGTGGGAATGTTGGTTTTGACGAATGCTGCACTTACATTGAATCATGTTTTTTTGGTTTTGCTGCTGTTGTCAGTAATCACATATTATAGGCCAATCACATTCATCATCTGTTAATGCCTTTATGAGATTTTCTAACCCATAGCTTGATTCTTCTTTTTTTTGGGTCATCTCTCCCCTTTTATACCGTTTTGATTCATTCTGTATCTCCTCTCCCCACACACTTCTCTGAGATACAGAATCCATGAAGTCCTCTCAAAGAAACACTGCCTTATTAGATTCATAAGCATGACAGGGCCGATCCGATTCTCGACGACCTGTATCATCACCTAGTTAAGAGTCTAGGGCTTCTTGGGTGCATATTCACTGTGATTTTAATCTCATCGGTTTGCTGTTTTTTTTTCTGACCATGCTGGTAAAAACAGTGCATGTACTCATTGTAAATGCTCCCTTTTTTTAAATCTCTGAACTACCTGATCATAGTTCCTTTGGTTTTCCTTGGAGAAAAGAAGAAATGCCGTCATATGCACTGCCGCTTCAACACGTCATTGGCTCAGCAATTGATGTACGCAATGTCATTGTACCAGATTTGCTCCGATTGTATTCTCTGTCGAAGAATATGGAGGAGTGTTGCCACGCCATTGTGTAAAACCACAGACATTTGCTTGATCTCAGTACAGGATTTCTAAAACGATTTTTGCAGTCGAATTCCCTTGTCAATCAGAAACGTCTTCAAGTCTAGTCACGCTGTGGTCGACTGGTCAGGCAAAAGTGCGCAACTAATAGTGGTCTTTGGTTCCGACGCTCTCTCCCTGTGAGCTTCTCCGTATTATAACCTAGATAATCCACATCTTGCTGCAATAATGTCAACTGCTTTTTTTTTCACATTTTCCCACGGCTGTAAAATAGATCAACTGACAAGCTGTAAAACTGCGCTCATGCCACCGGTCACGCTCTTCACTCTCATCATTCTATCATGTGCTGCTGACTTGAAGTAGGTGCAAAAGAAAATGTTTTTTTTGTACAGAAATATATTTTTTATGAAGAATTTGTAAAATTATTAAATATGCTGTACTTTTTTGATTAAATGTAGGTACAATTGTTAAAATAAATGTTTTTACTGTATGAAATGTAA
>JBBPDE010000148.1:6669260-6681482 GCA_037974605.1 Nannopetersius ansorgii | reverse complement strand
GGGAGCAGTGTGTGGGGACGGTACCTTGCTCAGGGTACCTCAGCTGTGCCTAGCGGTCTTGGGAATCAAACCTGGACAATTTTTTTTGAGAATCAAACTCATAGTTTCACTTGTAAATCCTCACAATAACGCAGAAACTACAATTGCTATTGTTTCTGGATGTTTTCACACAAGGGGACCCGTTCACCTCACCGCAGTGTACCAATACTTTTGTCCTGCAACATTCCGATTTGAATATCTCGACGAGCAAAGCACTCAGATACTTCAAACTCCACATTTTGGTAGATCTCCAGTAGACCTTTTCAACGTGCCCTCATTTGAATTTGTAGGAGTTGATCAGATATTATTCTATTCATGTGACTTTACCTTGGCTTGCCAACAAAGTGTGTCAGCCAGATCAATGTGTCAGATTAGCTGAAAATTTTAACAAGAAACATTAACAAGAGAATTGGAGAAAATAAAAAGAAAACAAGTAATAGGCAATGTCATGGGAGACGGCTGCAGCAGCTGTCAAGCAGCAAGCGGTTCAAATGCCAGTCTGTCTTTCTGTGGCAGTGTAAAGACCATTTCAGTTTGATAGACAATCTAGTTTAGGGTCAGTATAGTCTGAAGTTGGACAGTGACTTCTGGAGCTGGGACAGGTCCCCACTGAATTTGACAGGAATGAGCCAACTTAGTCATTTGCACTACAGAAAGGGGAATGATGTGTTTATTAAATATGTGAACCTCAAACTCTACTTCATTTGAGTTAATTTGGTCTGATCACTGTAGTGAAAGTTAAAGAGTCCATGCCATGAGAAAACAAATTGCACCAATCCATAATGATCAACAACTTATTTTAAATTCTTTCCTTAATTATTTTCCTGTGATGTTGTATATGTTCGCCTTTTCAGCTTACAGCGTTTCAGCTTGGATTGCTTTCTGAATTAGGAGCAAACCATTGCTTTCTGTCTTTTATACGGTGCATTATTTTCATTATTGGTTCTTTTATTTGCTGTGAACAGATAAAAAGGACGATTCATGAATTGAATTGAGAATGCAAGATGAATTCCTGTTTATTTCCTGGAAGTAGAACTGGAATTAAATTGTCATGCAGCTGAAGGGAAATGGAATGGGAATTGAATGTGAGGAAACAAATATATTCACACGATTTCCAATAAATTCTACTTCCAACAATTATTTTATTTGATTTACAAATTAGTATATGTTAAATATTATGAATCACATGAATGACCACATATGAAATTAATACAAGTGTAATGTATGCATCCATGACAGACATGTTAATTTCTCAAATTACTCTTTGTGTATTTATTAAAAAGAAAAGCACTTGTTAAAATAATGCGCATTCTCAGTCTGCACATTACTGTCTACTTGCTTTTTCCTAAACATCATTAAAACAGCTTTTTGCAGAATGCAATGCAAGACTTAATACTTGAATGAATATGAAGGCCAGTATGGGCTCATAGTGATGGTGTAAGATTGGAGAAATAGATTTTTAGTTGACTTTGAATTGCTGGTGCTTAGCCTGCTTTGAGAATGTGGTTTGTGTATAAACTGAAATATACATTTACGTTACATTTACAGCATTTATCAGACGCTTTTATCCAAAGCAACTTCCAATCCCTAGTTACAGGGGACAGTCTCCCTGGAGCAACTTGGGGTTAAGGGTCTTGCTCAGGAACCCATTGGTGGTGTGCTGGGGGTAGGAATTAAACCCATGACTTCTTGGTCTAGAGGCAAGTATCCTATCCATTATGCTACCACCACCCCCACCACCAAATGTAATATTGATGCAGAGATTTGCAGTCCATCTTAAACCAGAAAAGGTTAAGAAATTTCTGTGAGGACTTCTGTGATAACTTTGTTACTACAACATCAGTCTGTAAGCATTCTGGTGAACCTGTTTATGGATTCAAGATTTAACAGGGCAGCTTCAGAGTTTAAATGGCATTTTCAGACAAGTTCTTATAACCAGCCATTCCTGCCTCATCTACTCCTGTGGAATGTGTTTTCAGGATTGATGAATGAATATATGTACATATGGATGAAATAAATGAATGAACCTCACATATGAGGATGTATTTGTGAAGTCAAATTGGTAGTAAACAAGTAAAACAAGTATAAACAACACATCGAAATCACAGTTATATAGACTACTGCTCTCTCATCATTCATTAACTGTTTTGTTTAGTTTACATTTCCTGAACTGTTTTTCATGCAGCACTTGGTATCTGTAACTTGGTATATATAAATATTAAAAGGTTCAAGTATATGTCACAATTTCAAATTAATTCTCCAAACCGAAGCAAAAATGGAATTTTATTTATCTAAATTTGTAATCCTGAAACTCCAACTTAGCTCCTATTCAATACTTACCTCTGAACCAAGAGGTCATGGGATCGAATCCTACCTTCAGCATACCAACACTGGGTTCCATTAAAGTTGCTCCAGGGAGACTGTAGTTAGGGAATGGAAGTCGCTTTGGATAAAAGCACCTGCTAAAATGCAACATGAAAATTAAAAATGTACAGGACTCTAATATTAGCTTTAACAGAAACATTGCAGTACAGTGACATTATTCAGGGAATAAATATAAGCTGGAAACTGATGCTAGGATCAGTCATGGTACCTACATCGAGTGTGTGCCACCTATTAATATCTCTGAGGGCTTTCTTTTGACTTTTGAGAGCATAGTGCAAGACATTTTCCCTGTGGCGATCCTACTTAACTTTTCAGGGCTTGATGTCTGGCCGCTAGTTAGAATACTGACGTATGAAATAGCCGTTTTGAAATTACACACATGACTAAAGGTTAAATGCAAATGCCAATTACCTTCACATAATCATGAAAGCAGTAATTATCTTGTTCACAGCATCGCTTCAGTGGCGTGCAGAGATTGAGCGTGTCTACCATGCTGTTAGTGTACAGTCCATTATTTAATTATTATTTAATTATTTCATTTTTTTCTCTTTCTTCTGCTCAGTAACATATAAGTATTATGTGTACTAGAAAAGTGGCTAGAAGCAGCCACAAACGGTCTGGCGAGGGATTCTGGTGCTGACGAGGATGAACTGTGACTCCTCAAAAGGTGCACTTCAGCTCTCCAGCGTCTATGTTTGTTTTGAGGCAGTGCTCTTTGTTTATTTCGGTGTGTATACGCTTTGGCTCCAGGTTTGCAGTTCGTGAAGGTGGCAGTAGTTTTCTAGAGACAGAAGTGAACCCCCAGGGTATAAGTGACTCTGGCTGTGTTCTCACCCCCACCCCAACTACCCACTTTTCATCAGCTCCCATCCACCCACCCAGCCAGGAAAGCAGCCAGCTTTGTCCTTGTCAGGGCAGCACTCATGCTCCAGCTAAGCATAATGCATAAGAATTACCATAGCCTGAAGATATAGTATGCTTAAAACAAAGGAATTAACCAAACACAAAAATACATGCATGTATACATATACGCCCCATAATGATTCACTGTGTATTTACATACGTATAACATATTTATGTATTTACATAGATGTTATAATTCAACATTATCTCTATGAAAAATGGATTATGCAGCAGCTAAAGCAGATTTGAATGGAAAATCTTCAAATGGACTGTGATGATGAGACACCTTCAGCTGTCCCCGTAAACCACAAATGCTTGCCAGGAATCAGAACAGCCAATTGAATGTAGGAAAAACACGAAAATGAAAAGCTGATTGTTTAATTCTGAAACTTTTTCAGCAATCTGTACTGCAGTAGCTTTTCTGTGTTACTGAATCAGATGGACTAACCTTCACACATCAGTGAGCCTTGGGCACCCATGACCCTGTTGCCAGTTAACTTCCTTGAACCACTTTTTGGTAGGCATGGACCACTACACCACACAAGACCAGATGTTCTGGAGATGCTCTGACCCAGTGGTTGCTCAGATCCTTATGCTTGCCTGTTTTTCCTGCTTCCAACAAAATTCTGAGCACATCCCACCCCTTGACAGATGCCATTGTAACTATATAATCAATGTTATTTTATTAACCTGTCAGTGATTTTAATGACATGGCAGATCAGTGTATATGGTAAATGTAGTTGATCAAATGTTGGACTGTTGTAGATACATGGTAGGTGTGCATTGACCATGTTTGTATGTGTGCATGAAAACATGTACATGCATTTACATAGATATATATTTCAGAGCATAACTTCAGAGCATTTTCCATTAGTAAGAAATCACTTCAGTGTGAAATGACCTGACAATTATTTTTGTAAGGACATTTTCCCTATTTAGCCTGCCACAGTCAGTCACATAGCAACCCACTGCTGAAACAAAGCAGACTTTCAAAAGATAAAAACAGTGAATTCCATGTAATAGATTCCACAGCCATTATTGATAATTACTAATGAGTGATCACAGCCCTGATTTGTTTTTTATTATTATTCTATTTCATAACTGAAATAGAAACCAGAATATAGTTGGCCTACTTGTTCTCAGTCATGTCCAGTTTTGACTTGAATGAAAGAGTCTGCAAATGCCACTGCACTGTCCAGAGCATCGAACGCTGCCACAGATTTTAAAAGCAGACCAGTCAACCATAAAACAGGGGGTAATGAGTGTGGCGAGCATGCCAGCCAAGAGGCCCGAGCGTTGTGTGAGTGGATAATGCAGTTATTAACCCGCCGACATTGGTGAATATTAACAACACTCGAGCCGGAAATTAGAAATACTGTTTCCATAACTCGAGCCTGCTCCACTTGCTGAAAAGAGTGACACCCCAATGGGTTTCTCTGAGAGAGAACAACAAAAGATATGTAACCTGGCGGGGGAGAAGGCGGGGTGGAAATAAACCCTTGAGTGTCCCAAGAATTTGCAGCCTAAGCGGTGGTGCTCGGTGTCAAAATCATCTGGCGGTTATTCAGTGTTGCGTTGCCCCAGCGATCTTGAGGTTAATGCTGTTTCTAAGCGTCCATTGTTTTTGTTTTCACCTCTCAACTACAATTCAGCTGAGGACATATCAAACAGAGAACGAAAAAAACAGTGTTCAGTCATATTACCTAAACAGAATTAGGTGATATGCAGTTCACAATGCAATTACAACCCAGGAATCACAAGGCATATTTTGCTGATCAACAATAGGCCAAGCTTGCAAGACTTCTCCCATGTTACTTTCAATTAAATACAGTCCATCTGCCATGAACAGAAAACACCTTAATGAGGACATGTTGGCAGGAAAGAGGTCACTTTGTGAACAGTCAAAACATGAAAAGGATTAATACTATGAAAGAACACTGTCATCAGTTGTTATCCCCTTGGGAACAAACAGATGATGCTAAATGATAGAGTTTAGCAGATTTAGTGGATTTTAAGCCCTGAGAGAAAGGTGAGGTGGAATTTGGAGGGGGGACAACTCCATATTAATGTCTATGTATTTGAATGCAATGTCATTCAAATACATAGACATGAACAGAATTATAGAACCCACCCAGAACACACACTATCCTGTGCAACAGCAGTGGCTTTGATGTTCTTGCTAAGGCACTTGAAGGTTAGATGTGGGATTTAGCTTCAGACATTTATGTGTAGTTGCCATTTGAGAAGCTGCTGCTGCTTGTTCAAATGGCAGCCTTGAGTCTGTTAGTAGACCCCATCATTAGCACTATTAGCACACTAACGCCTCTGTTTGCTGAAAGGGAATTTATGTCATTTGCTGTTTATCATTAGTTGGGGGAAAATAAGAGCCAGTTTGAGTGGATAATAAGCACTGTGCACAATATACTCTTTTATTTGCAGACTTACTGAGCCAAACATTGTTACCTGGCATAGTAAAACCACCCAAATCTGTTTTGATCACATTATCTTTACTATCTGTCTGGTGGCTAGTAATCCTGTTCCCTCAGAACAGCATAGTAAACATTAACAGAGACCCATGTTTTGCCATTTTGCTGTAAATTGTTTTTTAAAGTGATCATGAAAAGTCTACTACAACAGGGGCTGAGTTCATCCAGAGCTCTGCCATTTTTTGCAGGTGTTGTGTCTCATAGCTCTCTTAAGATCCAGGGCTATTAAAAAGGTTCAGGGAAGCAGTCCATTAGCCTCAAGCTAGTTGAATCCTGGTTTCCCACCAATACCTATATGGCTTGTTGGTACAGGTAGTATTGACATTAATATTAAAGGATCCATGTAATTACACTTGAGTGCCTCACATTAATATACAGGTAGGAGTGTTTTTGGTAAAATTTTAAGTTATTCATGATTCTCGTGTCTTATTCATGTCTTAATGCTCAAAATTAATATGGTTTTCAGGGGTGGATTTCATTCATAATTTATTTCTTTGATGTATTGTGGTTAAATTTTACATAATTCATAGTAAAGGCCAAATGCACATCAGTGTGTGTGCAAATTTCAAGTCAGCATATCACGTGAACTTTACCCGTGCTTCTGTAGCTCAACATTTCTTTTAATTTTATTTGTTAGCAGCATTGCTCTAACGTTTTCACTAGGGCTAAAGCTTACTTACGCCTACCAGCAATTTATGTCTTTTTCCCTTCTCTCATTTGTTGGAACAAAATGCATCTAAAGTGCCCAGCTTGAAAATAAAAAAAGAAATAATTAGGTGTGGGCTGGGAACAAGTCGCTCCAAAATCACTGATGGGGCAGGGGGTGCACAGTGGCACAATAGACTGGGCATGACACAGCACATCTGTCTGCCTTCTGATAAAGCCATCGCCTGTTTGTCTTTTGGAACTGGGTCCAATACAAGCTTGCCTTATGTGACCATTGCACTCTTACAATATGTTTGTGGGGAAGGGAATTCTCCAGCCGGGCAGTAAACAGATCCTAATGCTGTTGCAGCTTGCTGGGAATCGAGAGAGAGCTGCTGTGAAGCAAAAATGAGACTGGCTCAGGTAAAAACATTTAGACAAACAGTCGATGGTGATGGAGATCCCAGCCATTACACAGCCAAGCTCTGCGGATTGTTTGGGTGAAAGCAGAGATGAAATTGGGTAGGAGTTTCAAAACTCTGCAACAATGTATTTGGGAAATGCTCATGAAAAGCATAAGGCCCGAGACTTTAGGCATTCGGATCTTTTGTAGCCGACTTTCCTCTGTGAATCAGTAAGTCAGCATAGCAGTTATGCCTGATTGCTTTGTCTGTAGGCTAATCCAGTAGCAGAATTAGATTATCGCCACCTTAAAAAAACCTCAGTACTGCTTCCGTCTCAGAGCACAATTGCCAATCAATGCCTCTCTTTTGCCACAGCCACAATGAACCAAACATCGTGTCTATGCACATTCATCCATGTCTTAATCTTCCCAAAGATGTTTAGCACCAGCATAAGCTGATAGTCTGCCATTTCACTGCCTATGTTTGCAGCTGTGTTTTGGATGTAGGGGGAAGAAATGGCGTGCGTCTTGTCGAAGCGCACATTGTTCACGCCTCTGAAACCATGGTCTCTGAAGTTAAGGTTTGTATTAGAGCCCATTCAAAGAGTGGCAACAGTGCATACAATGCTGTGTGTTGCATAACGTGCCTCTGCTATCGTGCCGATGAGGTGGTGGGGGGGGTTGCTTTTTGTTTTGGATTTCTAAGTAGGACGACTGGCTGAACAGCTAATTTACCCACAGGTTCCACTGCCTCTCTCTCTCTGTCTCCGTTCACCAGGGCCTGCAAGACACACACACACAGACGACCCACATTCCCCTTAATCCGCCATATTGTTTCGCCTGTGCTAGGGAATTACAGCAGACACGGCGCTGCAAAAATAATGGCACGCCAAAGTCCTCATTTGCGCAGGCACAAACACTAACACCGTGCTGTGTGTGTGTTTTTTTTTTATTTTGTTTTTATCTCCATGCTGTCAGAAATCGTGGCCCAGATGAGGAGACTCCACTCGCAGGAGAGCTCATTATTCCCCCTCTTTCTTTCCGGCTTCCACGGCTAAAGTGGTCCCTAATGTTCCGCTTCATTTCAGTTTAAGGAGTTCAATAAGCTTGCGTTTGTCCCGCGCACCCACGTGTCGATGTGAAATCGTCAATTCCTAATCATATTTCATTTTAAAAACGATGTTATAGTCCAGGTTAACACAAGCTGTGATATACTTAGTAGAGGAGGGCAGGGTAGTAGAGGAGGGCAGAAGAGTTCAAACACTTCTGCTTACTCTGAGTTATAAACAGAGGCTACATTTTTAGCTTATTGTTTTTTCATCGTGCTCCTGGCAACCCAGAGCATTGCAGGGTTTCAAGTATTCTATGATCCAACCCACGTGATCAAGCTTACCAATTGAATGTGGAGTCCTTAATAAGCGGGATTAGGTGTAATGTTAAAACTATGCTGTGCTCTTGAACTCATGAATAATTATTGTGTAATGAAAGAAATTCTTGGTAAGCCTGCTACATAACATTGACACAACCATGCTGTAAACACGTCATAGCAGAGGCGATATGCTGCCGTGACATATCGCATCATATTAACCTTACCAGTAACAACTCATGAAAAATGTAATAGTAGTGAAGGCGTATGCTGCATGCTCATTTTTATCTTCTAGTCTTAAGATGCTATGACACACATTTTAACAACTGTCATAACACCTTATTAATATAATATGTGACATCAGTTTAATATGTATCTTATACGGTTCTTGTATATATAGTTAGTTTGAGACATGTAGATCAAAACGAATGAATCTAAATTAAATGAAATGGTCACTTATAAATTAAACAATCACTTATCATACAGTGTAAATAGCCTCTAAAGATGACTAGAGTAAAGGTACAGCCAGTTGTTTCTTTAAAAGAGAGAGCTTATCGCTGTAATTCTGTATGTAATAAGGGCACAGAATAGCTGAGACCAAGCTTTGGTTAAATCCCACACTAAGTGGGACAGATTGAAGGTTACAGGTATCTTGTGTATTGTCACAATAAGCGGTTTAATGTGTAGTGTGTATTGTCACTCTCCCATCTTTAAAACTGAGATAGCACTGTACAGCTGACCAAGGCCGATGAGTCATTTCTAGCGTGATGTCGGTGAGTAGTGAAAGTTAAAAAAAACCCAACAACTTTTGTTGGACTTAAGTGTCATTTGAAATTATATATGTATGTTTATTTTTGTTTCTTTTCTTATAATGATCATAATCATTAAGCAATAAATTTTTTGACTATCAAGTATCGCTGCCATCACTTTAGTTGGAGATGCTGCAATCAGATGAATTTCATTTGTCATCTACCATATTACTGAGCTTTAATTATAGATGAAATGAACTTATGAGTCATATGTTTGTCACAGAGATGTAAGATTAAACTTGCTTGCTTTAAGAAAAAGTTATGTCATGTCTACCAAAGAGCATTAGGACTGAATAAAAGTGCCAGGTCTACCAGACCGCGGGATAGTTTTTATTCCCAGGCTGTCAGGCTTCTTAACAGCACGCTGCCCCCAAGAAACCCTCACTAACTCTAACTCTACCCCTCCTCAGCCCCAACAGCCTGTTCACTTTACCACACAAATACACAGCCACATTCACAAGGACTGTTTTTTTTTGCACATAGAACAAAAGACTGAAAAACACATACATACCTCTGGTATTTGCGCACTGGCACTTTTTTATGACGACTCATTCCATATTTTTCTTAACTGCGGAACATGCTGCTACTGAAATATGTTCTGTCAACTCAGATCTTTACTGTATATGTATAGTATATGTCACATGCACCTGATTACGTGACGTCACTAGGCGTCGGAGTTGACTCACGTCAGGTATATAAACAGGAAGTAAGTGACAGTCTTCACACTGACATTGAAGTTACTGTCACACGCACACACGATTACGTGACATCACACTGATATACCTATCAGTGTGTGTGTTCAGAGCGAGAGTTCATATTGGTGTGAACTCTAACTCCCTTAGGAGCGTTCTAAGAATAACCGCGTGGCTTACCGGCTTATTCGTGTTTCTCATGCTTAAGCTCTTCCACCGGGCTACAAAAAGGGCACACCCACTGGTAGGTATATAAAGAGGCTCCGAGGAGTACTCACGGTACCGGAGAGATGAGTCAGGAGTGGAATAGAGGCGACACGGGGCATGAAGCTTAGCAACTTCAGTGTCAGTGTGAAGACTGTCACTTACTTCCTGTTTATATACCTGACGTGAGTCAACTCTGGTGCCTAGTGACGTCACATAATCAGGTGCGTGTGACAGTATATTAATATAGCTTACCCATTTGCACATACCATAGATTCATAGATTACTATATACTGTCTGATTGCACTGTTTGTCTTGCACAATGTTTTGTCTTGTATGTCTATATTATTTCTAAATGTTTTATTCCAAATCTTATTTCTTGTAAGTAATTGTATATATACTGCAGATCCAGAGCTCTCGCCATTTCGTTTCCCTGTATACTTGTATACGGTGAAATGACAATAAAGTTTACTTTAAATGACTTTGAATTTGACTGTACAGAAGAAAATGTCATTCATGTGTTATGTTTGTCCTCGAGTCTGAAGGTAGGTAAAAAGGGTTGCCTTTGTGTTGCCTTTGCAGTTTTAAGATAAATACAATTAAACAGGGTTGGTTTGAATTTGACTAGAAACACTTCAAATGAAACAAAACATAAATTGTTTAGTAGAAGTAATGTGTTCTGCAATTGTCTGCAATTGTCCTGCAGTATGCAGATTAGGTGAAGGCTCCACTCCTCCATAGTTTCTTTGGAGAGTCGGCAACCAGGTAAAGCTTAAAGCAGGAATTTCTGCAGCCTTTGAGCCTTTGAGACGATGGAGGTAAACTTTAGATCACATGAGGTTGAACTGGGCACAACAAAGAAATACTTCAGAAATAAATGATGTAAAACTTCTGTGGAATGTGTTTATGTTCATGTTTTTTATCTGTCGGTCACTATCGTTACATTGCAAACCATTTTTTCTTTGCTGTCTGCATATGTAGAGAGGAAACTAAAACTCCCCCTCTCTTTCTCCCATGTCTGCGCCAAATTGCACACAATCTCTTTCTCACTTGCTCACGCTCTCTTATTGACACAGACACGTGCACACACGCGTTCGCACATACGCACACATGGGTGTGCAGAGAATCCCTCCTTTAGTCATTAAATCACTCAAACACTTTTTCCCTAAAACTGCAAATATTCTGATATTCGTTGCTTGCTTTATTTGTGTTTTAAAAAATAAATGTTTAATTTATTTTCACCAGTTATTTTTGTAACTTGTTGGTGCTAAAATCTATATCAAAAGAATTTTGTGACAGTTAGATGTAAACCAATTTATTTACGGCAGATATTCACCACCATGCTCAGTGTCACAGTGTACATCCCACCCAGCGCTAATGCTAACAATGCGCTGGCCAAAACTCATATCCAGATGGATTGTTTATTGTCATCAGAGATGAGATTTTAATCATGCAAATCTTAAGTCAGTTCTCTCTAAATTCCATCTATATGTGGACTTTTCGACAAGGGGATGAAGAAAGTGAAGTGTGTTTATACAAACACCACTAGTGCATATTACCATCACCTGACTCTCACCCAACTGGACAAAAAGGACACTTATCTTAGAATGCTTTTCTCAGTCCCCGCATTGAACACCATCATTTCTCAGCATCTTATTGTAAAGCCAGCACTGCTGGGCCTGAACACCTCCCTCTGCAACTGGATCTTAGACTTCCAGACTGGAAGGCCTCAGTTATTTTGGATTGGGGAGCATCATCTCTAGTACTGAGCACAGGCCCTGTCTGCTGTTCACACTGCTGAGCAGAGAACTTACCCCTTTCTGCAGAGAACTTGCCCCTCCTTAATCTTCACCACATTCTACAGAAGCATTCTCTGTAGCTGCCTCATGACATAGTATGCATAGTATGGGGATTCTTTTGTTTCAGGAGAGTGAGGACAGCTGAGAAGATCATTAGAGTCTCTCTTCCTTATGTTACAGACATTTATATTGCACACTGCATCCACAAAACCACCAGCATATATCCCTAACAAAAGGTTCAATAATGTATAAGGTTTCTTCCCTCAGGCCATCAGACTCCTCCATCAGAACTGAAACATAAACTGTACACACACACACACACACACACACACACACACACACACACACAGCTGAACTGAAACTTTCCCTCTCCTAACACAATTAATATACTGTGACGAACACGGGAGAGCCCCAGGCACCTAGGGGGTTAAGTGTGGTTTTGGCGGGAGGCGCGAGTTGAACTTGGGGGGCGGCGGGCATCAACAAAGCCC
>JBBPDE010000148.1:6634548-6648492 GCA_037974605.1 Nannopetersius ansorgii | reverse complement strand
GGCAGTCTGTATACAAAAATTGTAGGGAACAGCTTGTGAGTGGGCACAGTGATACAGCGGGGAAAAAGTGCTGATGCAGCTCCTCTAATCGCTTTCGTCCTTTATTGTTGTCGTGCATTCGAGCACTGTGTGATTGTATGTGTGTTTATTGGTATACAACATAAGCACAGCATGAGGGAAGTGATCACTACTTTTTTTAATAACACAAAAGCAAAAGGAAAGGAAGTAGAGGATAGAGGAGAAGAGAAGGGCTGGTGTGGGGAGATTTATTGGGTATGGTGAAGGGGCTTGGCTGTGACCTAAACGAAGGCCCAATAGCTCCAGGACCATCCATCCCCTCCCTGCTATGAGCAAACACCTCAGGATTCCACCAGCTAATTGAAAGTGCAGATTTAAAAACAGAGATTTAATAAACTAAACATCAAAAGCAGGGCCATTTTTCACCAAAGCACCTCCTGGGTGAGGCAGCCATATTCATTAAAGGCTTACTCCGCTTAAGCAGCCCAGATGACAAACTGTTTCACAATGATTGTTTTGTGATGTAGTAGAGAAAGCACTAAATATAACCTGACCTCATCTCTTTGACTTTCTACCCTTTTTTCTTTCATGCAAGCTTCTTAATCATTTCCAAAGACTCGAACAGTATCTTTGGTGAAAAATGCAGATCTGCTTTTTAATGCAATTTCCATTATTCCATGGCATGCTCTATAGAGTAATCCCTTAAACTCTTAACAACCAGTCACCGGGTCTGGTTTATAATTCTTCACCCTTATAACTACATATTTTACATAGTAGTTTTATAGTAGTTATTGAATCATTTGTAATCATTATCGACTAATGAGCCATAAGAATATTAAGCAAAGATTAACCTAGATTCCTTAATTTTTTTGTGCTGGAATAGAGACAGCTTAGAGAAGGCTTGTTTACTTCCTCCTAGATGGAGTTGGGGACTTCACACTTCGGCTTGGAGCAGAGGACTTGGGGGCCTGAGATGGGGCTGGAGTTTTGGCAGGGGCTGGGGCAGGGGCAGGGCTAGAGGGCTTGGCAGCAGAAGGGATTACAATGGGTAGGGTTGGAGGCATGATCCTCTTGGGCGTGGGTGAAGGCTTGATTTCTGGGATCTTGTCTCCATGCTTGTACACGCTGACCACGATGTCTACTGACTCACCGCCATACTTGTTCAGCACGGACATGGTGAACTTGCCCGAGTCCTCCAGGGTCACCCCCTTGATGGTGAGACTTGCAAACTTGCCTGAGTCCAGCGAGATCACGTACTGGTCACCAGGCTCCACCTCTTGGTCATTCTTGAACCAGGACACCTGTGGCTTGGGGTCACCACACACTGTGCAGGTCAGGCTCAGGGTCTGCAGGATCACAGAACAAGTGATGTAGGTAGACAACAGATGTGCACTGTTCTCCTGCAAGATATCCTCAAAGGATAAGGCAGCATTTTCAAACCCAATCATTTTTATTACATCTGTGGCCTGCTGTCGTTCATCCATGCAAACTCATTTCAGATTTGGGTCTGTATTAAAGTAATTTGCCGCGACAGTGACTTTCCTCACTGTCCTTTAGTGAAGCAACCTCAGACAAAAATAGAGCCTTAAAAGATTCCAAATTTGTTTTTGCAAAAAAACCTGCAAAAATGCGGAGCCTGGCAATCCATATCTTAAGACAGCATTCATATGCAGTGATTTCCCTTAAAAATATCTTCAATGATATAATCTCCATTTTCTGAATGGCACAATAGTGTTTTCTAAAATTCACTTGTGATAGCATCACCCTGCACTCATTTCTGACTAAATGGACTGTCTGCATCTGAAATATTCACAAATACACCTGCATCCTCAAAGCTTAGTGGCCTTTCAACTGAAATGTAATGTCTGTTTTATAGTATATTGTTATATTCGGCAATTCGGTCCAGAAATGTGAATCCATCTTCTTGCATTTGCAGGTATGTACTTTATTAGTAATGACCTTGGCCCAATTTGCCAAAACACAAATGCTGTAACTGTGATAGACACTGCTAAAACCTTACAGCAAACTTTCTGCCATGATGGGCAAAGCAAATAAACTTCAGAGTCCAGATATAAAAGGTTACTCATTTTCACTCATAATGGAAATGTAGACTTAACACAATAATGCTCTGTAAGTTCGGCCCTATAAAAAGTTCCATCTACTGCACTGTTTAGCCTTAAAGGAGCTCTCATTGGAGCATCGTTCAATGTAAAAGCTGCGCAAAGATGGCCAGCTCCTTGCCTTATAATGGGACTGAGCTGTAGATCTACCACATTCAATGGATCTGAAAGAGAGGAAAGATGCTGGGCCCTTTCCACTGTTAGCCATTCAGGCGATTCACAGACCCGCCAATATTCCTCCCGCTGCTGAATAGACGACATTCCCGCAGTCGACTCCCTGCTGCTCCCCAACAGTGGATTATGAGGTCGGAGACAATGCAGGGAAGCTTTAGTGTTAGAGAGGAGGGCTACCAAGCCCTCCAGCACACTCTCTTCATGCAGAAGGAAAGGAGATGATCCTATGCCCTGCCCACAGACCACCGCACACCATTTAAAATCACTCCATAAAGAGTCCCTGTGGCATCTCGGATCACTAATGCAACTGCATCAGCACCACAGGCCCAACTTAATGGGCTGCAGGACGCACCCGAACACAGCTGCCCAATGCCAAGTAATAGACTGCGTTCATTCCAATGATGTTTTTTTCCTAAACCTAAATGAGGGTTTGTACATTTTTGTGATGTTTACATTACACTACAGAGCCCATGCAGAGGCGAATCAGACCTTCTTTTCCATGATGGTCACAACATCCGGCAGGCCACCGACCACTTTGCCACGATCTGCAAAAGAAAACATCACACCCCAGTCAGGCTGAAGGATATAATTATATCAGTAAAAGACCCCACCAAGCGCCCGGGACTTGAATGAGTGTACTCACTCTTTTCAGCATATGCTTCTGCTCTGAAAGGCAAGAGAAGAATGGTGTTGTTAGTGGGCTCATTAGCGCACGCTAATATTTTACCCACACGCTGACATGCGGCACACATGCTCTGCATTGCTAAACATTTGGGAGAAAGCAGAGAACCAAGCAGCCTCCAAAACAACGATTATCTTACTTGAGTCTCTGGAACTCTGCAAAGGCATTTTCATAGACTGGGGGGAGGCAGAGAGAAGATAAAAGTTAAGCTCAGACAAAACAAGAACGAAGCTAGCTCTAGTCCCTGCTTTCTTCTCGCTCGTCCTGAAGGGACGGCATATAAAAAAACGGTTCATATCTCATTATTTTAATAGCTTTGTTTTCCTGTGTTTCGGGGCATGGCTCTTTTTCCTCCGACTAATTACTGTCTCTGCTCCACGGACCACATAACCTGTCAGACACCACACAGTCTTTTGGTTATGTTTGTTATCAAACAGTTTGTTGTCTAACTGCTGCCAAAGCCAGGATCTGCACCTTTTGATACTTTTGTTGCTGCTATTTCATCCCCGGATTTGCCCGATTATGTTGCCTGTGTGCGCAGCTGCGGCACTGGCCTTCCTTTTCAACTGCAAATCCGAGCAAGGCCCATTGCAGGAACAACCATAGAAGACATTCTGCGGAGGCGAAAACGCTCGTAGCCTAACAGATGTAGGAGATTTAAAAAACGAGGGGTTCCTGAGAGGAGAAGATCTGATGTCACAAAGTGACAGATCCGTGAGCAAAACAACTCACAAAAAAGCCCTCTCATGTGGATCTTAGAGCTGTGACTGCTGAATTAGTTTGATGTTGTGCTTGGTAGATATTTGGAACACTGTTTGAAGGGTGAAGGTGATGATTATGCAGAGGTCAAACAGTGTGTCCAATTAAAATCTTTCACTCGAGTTTTGGTTTTAATTGAACTTTTGTCTTTGCTTAGGAGACATTACACTGAAAGGCACAGTTCAATGCGTTCTGTTTTTTTTTTTTTTGCAAATCATTTGAAACCTGGATATTTAAAGGATTAAGAAACAAAGGATTAAAGAAGAATAATCTGTTCAGAATGATCTACGCTTACCTTGCCCAGATAGGTCAAGAGTGCGAGTGTACGTCTTCTCAGCATCCGCAAGTTCAAAGGTGTACAGACCCTTATCCTTTTCAGTGGGCTCCACTATCTCCAGGCTGGCCATGGATGGATTTCCACCCACGCGCATTCTTTCAGAAGCTGTGATTTTGGTATCCCTGTGAAATATGATTTATATTAATGGCTCATATTTTGATTTATACTAATAATGACAGAAATATTCTAAAAGGGACAAGTATTATCAGGTATGCATTATCCTTAACACGTTTATAATAAAAGATAGTAGTGTGTAACTGCGCAAAGTATACTGTGCATCTACTGAGCTGTTTGCTTCCCAAATCAAAAGGAGTAATTTGCCCAGTATCTTACATGCTGCGGTCAGCGGGTGAATAAGTAATTGTCAAAAAAAGCACAAGGAATCCTCGCAATATTAATGTCTTGTCTGTGCACATTTCTCAGCATGTATCAGAGGAGCGAGGAAACACGGAACAGCCACTTCATAATGTTAATGTAGGGATTAGGAGACCCGCATGCATGGAACAAAAGTGGCCTGCATGAGCATATACCCCTGAGGAGACAAGCTAAAACAACTGCTTTGCCTTTTGAGTTAGTATTCTGCATGCTACCCGGTCTCCCTCAGGGCCAGAGCATTAGGTAACTGTAAATCTGATAGATTTGTTTTGTATTGACAGTGGCGCAGAAAGCGCGGCCATCGCTTGTCACTCGGCCCGGGTAATTTCCCGTAGTTCAATAATCATTTTCTGCCGTCGCACACTAAAGTGACACAATTATAGACAAAAATCTCCAAATCATGTTTACATGCAGCGCCGCTGTCATGCTCGGGGGCATGAGAGAGCATGTGTATTTCATTTCCATGGGTATTTTCACCATGCCATTCCTAAGACTTTTCTTCAACAGCGGCAAAAGTGTGCATACTTCTGTATCCAGGTGATCTTCATCTCTTCTGTATAGTATTTCATGTGACACTGGAGCATGATGCCCTCAGCGGTGCACTGGATCGCCAAATCAGCAGCACTGGCTCCTGTTTCAGTCAAAGAAACAGATAAAGAAAGATTCCTAAAACTTGAAGATGGGCTGCAGGTCTCCCTGTAACAAAATATATCAGCCCCGGTTTGAAGTGCACTGGGGAGGTGTCCAGCAGAGTAACTGGCGATTGGTTTGGGAAAAAGGGGATTAGAGCAGGGATTTGGAAGGAGAAGGTAGACATGTAATACTCCCACATGACAAAAATGCTGCTAATGAGTGGCTCACAGTGACCAAAAATACTGGAAGCAAAACCACGCTCCCTCTCTCTATAGAGCTATTCTTGACTGATCAGCTCTAATGTATGGGCTGTTGAGTTATTGGGACATTGCTATTTATCAGGGGGCCTGAAAGCCAGTAGCGAGTTTCAAATAATTCAAGTTATGAATCATGCATTTCTAAGTATGGAGTGTGAAAGAAGAGAAACTTTAACTTTCAGCTCTTGCGTCTATGTGTTAATGAATTAAAGAACTATCCCCTATCACAAGTTGAGGAGTTTGGAGTTTTGACACTCTCTGAAACTACCTCAGGAGCAGAAGTAGTGCTCCATCATGACTCAGCAGTCGCTCTGCAGCAACACTAAAGATGATATATGGGAAATCATAAAAGGCTTAATAATCTCAGTTCTGATGCAGCTTAAGATTGACACTCGGTCTTTGTATTTATTGAAGGGGGTGAAATCTGGGATCGATCTGAGATCGATCGGTGGTTACAAGCTGAATGCTGACTAGCTTTAGAGAGGCAGGCCAAGCACCATAACATGCAGAATTGCTCATCCCATACATACCAGCAACACGTGAGAGCTCGTTAATTATGTTGTCGAAGACTGCGGGTGAAAGAAAATAGTGAGAGAGAGTTATGGTCACTGTATTTTAAGGCCTGTTTTTCTGAGATTCAACAATGGATATTGGAACATGTGGCAAAATTGTTAATACCTTTGCCAGAAACATCAACCTGAGACACGTCTTGTCCTCTGTCATCACTAATAGTTGCTTTGTACACGCCCACAGTCTTCTTGGAGAACTGCAGGCAGGAACAGACAAACACTGTGTTTTGGTGAAACAGTCCAGTTGAGTAGGTTTGCTGTGGGCTGGTCATTCAACGCAGCTCACTTATGGCGTATTATGTTCTGTGCTTTTCAGAAGAACTTTAGGATTTCAGTTGAGTGTTTAAGCAGCAGCAGCAGCAGCTATGGAGGCTGAGACCACCCACTGCCAGAATACAGAGTGTTGAATTTTCCTGAAGCACAAACTCATTCTCTAGTATGAGCTTATGTCTTTGCAAAGCAAGTGAGTTAAGCTTATTTGGATCTTCAGAATTATGTCATTGGTAACATTTATTAGGAAATTTTCATGATTCCATAATTTGATTACAAGTTAACACTCTTCACTCCTCTCTCAAGATAGATTGAAGATAATATCTACATAAGAAATGTGCTCTATGAAGCTTTTGCAAGATATAAGTGTATGTCAATTACTGCAGCAGGGAAATATTCATTACAAGACGCAGACTGTTGCAATTTATTTAGCAAAAATGTATTTTGTAGTTGTGGGAGGAAAGGAGAGGAGATTAGACCCAAACATCATTCGTTTCATCCAGCCCATTACTGTTTATGCCGTAACTATGTGCTAATTTTCCTGTTTTCTTATTCCGTGAACTTAATTGCTGGTCTTTGACCCTGTCCCACTGCACGAAAAACATTAGAACCTCGCCTATAAAAACATCTAAAACTGTGCAGTGTGACACAAGCTTAAGTAAGCAGTTTATGTTTAGAGTAGGTTCAAGAGGAATATGCAAACCCTACTGAAACATTTTTGGACCTTTTAGTTTAGTATAACAAACCTTCAGGTCAGCCAAAGGACTGTGTGACATCTGAAGGTCAGATATTATGAAGATATGAATATAAACATTGAGCTGAGTCAAATGCAAATTCTAGAAAATAGCATGGCGTTCTCATTCAGACAGCTACTGCAGCTTAAATGCTGAGCTGTTTAGGCTTTCATCAGTTCACTCATCACTTATGTTTCATTAAAAAGTGGTCAGTGTGTAGAGATGTACTTGCACTTAATTATTCAATTGTTATACCGTAGCGACTTCCCGATTACACAGATCAGCGATAACGTTACCTTTTAACACAGACACATAAAACTGATTATATTTCTACAATGGCACATTTTAAGGGATGGGATCTATCAGGTTGCAAGTAGCATTTAGTTCTTGAAGTTTTGGAAGCAGGCAAGCATAAGGACTTAGCAAGTTTGACATGCTGAATACAACTGGATGGCTGGGTCAGAGAATCTCTAAAACGGCAGGTGTTGTGTGGTGTTCTCAGTGTTTAGTAGTTATTACCTACCAGAACTGGTCCAAGGAAGGACAAACAGTGAACCGGCAACAAGGTCATGAGTGCCAAAGCTTCACTGATGCACTTGGGGAGTGAAAGCTAGTCTGCCTGATATCACATAAGGACTACTGTAGCATAAATAACTGAAAAACAAAGAGTAGTCGCTGCATGGTCAGAGTACCAACCCCTGTCCATCCCTAAAATCCACCACCGTCCACAATAGGCATGTAAGCATCAGACGTGGACCATGGAACAATGGAAGAAAGTGATCTGATAAATCACATTTTCTTTCACAATGTAGGGAGTAGGGAAGGTGACAGAGGCAGTGTGATGCTCTGGGCAATGTTCTGCTAGGAAACCCCAGGTCCTAGCATTCATGCTGATGTTACTTTGACACATAGCACCTACCTAAAGAGCAAGCACACCTCTTCACAGTAACAGTATTCCCTAATGGCAGAGGTCCTAATGAACTTTATGGACCAGGGCTATTTTAGCAGCATAAAGGGACCTACACAATATCAGGCAGGCGTTTTTAATGTTATGACTGACTGGTGTTCATGGTTTGCTGTTATACAAGTATATGATCATTTCATTGTGTAAGTATTTGTTAGATATTGACCGTCCTACCCCACTTTTAGTTCAATCAGTTTGAGAGGTGGCAGGGATCATTACATCCATAGCTGCACTCCCAGTCAGCAGCAACACATCTCTGAATATTATCGTCTGCTCATCTGCAGATAAGTGATTAGTTATTATAAATTCAACACTGCTGACTAAGAGACTGGAACACTTCAACAGTCTAGCAGGAATAATGAATCATGCAGTAGCTCTAACAATCTACAACACGGCACAAACTCACTCTAGGTATGTTGGAGTGACATATGATGCTTCAGAATGCCGCAGTGTGAACACCACCAATCACAGCAGCCTCCTCTGCTCCCTACTGTTTTACTGGCTAAGACCAATTACAACAAAGCTATTTTATTTTTATGCTAGCTCAGTAGGGAGCGAAGGCATATTCTCACCAGAGACAGTGGGAGTTTGCAGACTCCGGAGCTGAGGTCGGCAGGCACCTCAGGAATTACTTCCACATCATCCTTAAACCAGTGGAGCACCGACTCCTTCTTCAAATTAGCCACCTGAGGGGAGGGGAGGACACACATCAGGGGGTGAGCATGCAATGATAGAGCAAGCAGGAAATATGGCCACGAAGCCAACGCCATCTGCCAGCCCTGTTCCTCCAGTGCCTCTGAACACCGGGCAGCCACAATGATCTCTTTATGACAGAAATGAATGAAGCCTGGCCATGTAAGTTTGGCAGATCTAAAGGACGAGCATTACTTCACTTGCCTTGCAGATGAGGCTGACGCTGGCATCTTCTCCAACCTGAACTGACAGAAACTGGCTAAAATGTGGTCCTGCAAAAAGGGTGATTTCATTTCACATAAACACATAAATTAAAATTAAAGGGGTTATTCACAGGAAAATGCTAATGTAACTAGCAGCGACTAAAGTGGCATGAAAAAACCAGCATGATCGCATCTGTGTAATGCTTAATGGGCCCTAATGCCTTTTACACATTAGCAACTTTAGCATTTTAGGGCGAGAAATTACTTTAAAGGATTTTTATGTTTCAGCTTTACAACGTCAGGCAGCTTTCCAAAGGCAGCTCTCCCTTGACTCATATCATGTCGCATTCATAAAAATGCTATAAATGAAACTTAATAATCAGAGCCGTTTTGCTGTTGGGTAGATTTTGCTGCAGCTTTAGTTTAGTTTAGCACACATGAAAATCAAGATTCCTTTTTAGTCAACAAAAGGTGGACTGTTATTGTTATGTAAAAAAAATCTAATTTGAATTTAAATTATGCTCTTAATGCATTCTGATAAAATTATGAAGCATGGAATGATGGGACATGGACAAAGAAAGTAACAGAGCATGTGTGTTTATTAAAAACAGATCTTTGTTCTAGCGCTAGCTGCTTTTATCAATGTGCATTAGCGTCGGTGTACAATACAGTACCCTCTTTCACACGGATGTACTCCCTCCTCTGGTAATCAGCCTCGGCTAGGGCTGCCTTGAAGGCTGAAGCAAAACAAAAAAGGAGGTAGTGTTAAGGGTTAGAGAGCCAAGCCTAGAGGAAGAACATCATATCCCAGATGAAGCCGGAATAACCCCTAGCAGTAGCGCTAGGCAGCTCACCATCTCCAATCAGCACCAGGGAGGACTGGGCCTTTCCTCTTCCATCCTGGATCTGCACGGCGTATGTCCCCTCGCTGTCCTCAGTGAAGTGATCCAGCACCATCTCGATAATGCCTGCGGCTACATCATGACTCATCTTAGTTTGCTGCAGAACGAGGGGGAGAAAAAAGGAAGAAAGACAAACGGTGAGGTAAGTAGTTCTCTCTGGTGCTTTTGCTAGAGACAGCTGCAATGGGTGGTGTTTTTATTTACTTTTTTATTTTGATGGAATTAAATGTGCTTGGCTGGATCTGTTATAACGTTAGTTGCCATTCAGTCAGACACATTTAGGGTCAGTCCACACAAAGTAGCGTGCGCTAAGGTCAACGAAATATAAAACCCAAAGGAGCTGCCGCCGAGCTCTCGACGATTTACGTCGGTGTCACCAGTATTGCTGCAGCTGTCAGTAACACTTTGGCTGACGTTTGCTGCATTACCTCACAGTTGACAAGTTCCTTGTTATTGGCAAAGAATTTGTAGGTCACGGCGGAGGAGATGCCCTCAGTTTGCAGCCAGAAGCGTACGCGACCTCTCTCCAGAATCTTATACGCCAGCTCAGTCTTCAGAGGGATAACTGAGGCGGAAAGAGAGGTGGCCACAGTGACAGGGTGAATTTATTATTTTTTTTCATGCTGTCATGGTTCACATACATGACCTCAGGAACAGCACAAAACAAGAAGTCGGCTTGTTGCAAATTCTCACAGGCCCTGAGCTCAGAGTGTGCTGATAAAAACATGAGAGACTGCGGAAATGATAAAGGCTCATTCAAAAATCTCTACCCTTAACTCATCTGTACGATCAGAAAACTTGTTGGGCAGCACTAAAATTACCCAGCATGAGAGTAGCAAGATAGAAAGTTCTTTTACTTACTGGGATTGCGGATGTCGTAGCTGAGTGCCAGCATTTTCGCAAGCTCTGAAATGCAGAAGACAAGCACATTTGCACAGTTTTACATGATTTCTATACTGTACATGATTACAAAGTTATATCTAAAAGTTTAAACTAGCAAAATTATGCAAGAGTATGAGTGTATGTGTGAATTACCTTAAATACAGAATGTTTCTGCAATATTTAGTTTACAGTTTCTGTTGATTTATTTGAGTTATACATAAAAACATAAAAAATGCCTTCGGCCTGACCACGTTGGGTTTTTTTTTTCTTAATATGTTAATAATCAACAACACGTGTGCAGTTGTGCATTCTCTGTATAGAATGTATATTTATTTTAACTTATAAATCAAAAACATTGATTTATATTTGTCTGTGGAATAAAATTTTTTTTACTATATATGATTTCATAAATAGCATCAAACACACCAACACTATAAAAAAATGTTTTGGTTTATCCAAAGAACTTTAAGATGGCAATCTGGAACTGTGTGACTATTAAAGCACACAAGAGCACTTAAGAATTTCTTTGAAAGTGGGAAATGGCGGCCAAATAAATAACAGTTCCTCAAAGAGCTACAGATTTTTTTTTCTTATAAAGTGTACGAGTAAAATACATTTGACAGCACCTGAGAGGCTAGAAAATGTGACATTGCCGATGTCCTTGATCTTTCACATGAAGTGATTTGTACAGGTCAACATCTGTGTAAGTAATGTGTTCAGTATTACTCTGTCAGTAAGTCTGCCTGGACCACATTAATATGTAAGCCCTGGATCATAAGATATTAACGGCACAATCTAGAATTTCAGAGTAACAAACTCCATAATACATTACACTTCCTCTATGACTATTTCATTACCAGGCCTCACCTTCTGCTGTGATCTTGTAACTGGCTGAAACTCCATCGGTGTGTGTGACAGAGACTGAGAAGGTGCCTATATCTTCTTTATCTGGGTTCTTGAACAACAGAGTTGAACTAGACAAACACACACAAGGAAACATTACAATGAGGTTAATAACACCACAGAAACAAATACATCTCACATCATTTCACGATCAGATGTGTAGGGCCTAACTGACAGGAAAGTGTCCACAGGTTCAAGAGAGATTTTTATATAAAAAATTCATAAAGCATACAACCAACTCTGATATGTATGATGTTTTTCTGATTGATATGACTGTCATGTCAACTATGATTTAACAAATTTGTCAGTTCTTGATTCCTTAAAAAAAGAAGAGCTAAGGAAGGTTTCCATCCAAGTATCAAAATAAATCCAAGCACATAATTGAAAAAAACAAACTGTTCCAAAAATGTTTGCAAATTCGTTTCCTTCAGCTCTGAATGACATGAAAAGCCCTTCTGAAAAATACAGTCTGAGTTTACAGAAAAATTTGACTAAACCTTATTCCTGTTTGGTATAATTGCATGGCTGTGTTTTGTTCTGTAAGGGTGCAAAGGGTGCAACACACTGGCAAGCATAACTGCAAAGGAAAATCTGGTGGCTGACACCTGGCACTATTTAGCGATCTAATATTAACTTCTTATTGCTTCGTTTTTTGTTTATGCTTCTTTTTATTTCCCTGCTAGACAGCCCCCCCATCACACACATGGCTAGTATGTGCTTCTTTCATGGCACTTAAAGCTCCTCAGATCTTCTTCAAAGTCTTCCAAGTCAAACTGAAACATCAACATCATTCCATTACATTAGCTAAAACAATCCAGTGCTGGTTAGTGATGGGGGAGAGGGAGGACCATCCTATCACCGAGAAAAGGTGAGTTTTCCACAGCACAGCTGGCCTCAATAGGCCATGAGTGGCTGTGACATTATTAAGGATGGCAGTCTATTGATGATAGGGCCAACACACACATATATCACTGGAGATATTTATTCAGTTTTATGTGATATGCTATGGTTTCCCAATACTAAATGTTAAAAAAACTTAATAGTTACTAAAAAACTATTTCTTGTTATTTCAACCATTGTGTTTATTGTTCAAGATTATCAGTTCAACCTTTTTTTTCGCTTACTGGCTGCCGGACGTTTTAATAGAGATTCCTTTGGAAAAGTCTGTGATTTCTTGGTAGGACTTTTTCCACACAAACTTGGAGATCTCACTCATCTGGCAGCTCTCGAAAGAGAGATAAATGTCGCCGGTCTCCTCATCCACTCCACACTTGATTTCCTGGGCGCCTGCAAACACAAGGCAGAAGAGAAAGAGGGCTTACACATAAGCCAGATGAAATCCGACACTATGTAAAAGAGGTATGGAATGGCCATGTTGGATTTATCGTATGGATGCGACGGGATTATGGGTCACTGTGCTTCCCACATCTGCCTCCAACGCAGTGGCTCATGCAAGGCTCTCCCTGTTCTCCCCTGTGAGATGTTCTCAGACAGACGACCCCACAGTGCGCTCTGCTGGCGGAGGGCTGAAGAACCTTTAGGACTATGAATGTTTCAGGACGGCTCAAGATGAATCATCATCTCGTCTTGTCCGGCAGCTGGTTTTTTCTTATCGGCAGTCGGGCAGACAGCTGCTCCCTGTGCCACTTCAGAGCGCTACCCATAATGGGTCCTACACTATGGAGCACAGCTCTGTCACTCTCTCTCGCTCTCTCCCTCTCTCTCTCGCTCCACTAGCATGAGCGTCTCTCAATTCAGCAATCTCATTCTCCATGTGCCTTAATCCATCAGTTCACTCATGACAGTTGCCTATATCAACAGTAGTTAAAATAGAGGGTGGTTGTGTTAGTGCGTGTGTGTAGGTGTGTGTGTGTGTGTGTGTGTTACCTGGTAGAACCTTGGCACACACTGGGTCAGACTGAACTGATGGCTTGCCAATGCCTTGGCCATTCTCTGCTCGTACACGAAACACATAGGATGATCCTTTCTCCAGGCCCTTCACCTGAGGACGTCCCATCATTTACGTTAGTAAAGTCACTCAGCATGCCACAGTCCTGTACATTTGACTGCGGTGCAGTGCTGTAGACTCCAGCCGAGTGTTTGCGGGCGCTCTTTTTTTACAGATGTTTTACCTTAAGGTAGCGGTGGGTGACAGCAGCGCTGTTGGCAGTCGTCCAGGTTTCTGTGCCCTTCTTGCACATATCCACATAGAAACCGGTGACAGTGCTGGCACCTGTGTAGACAGGAGCCTCCCACTCCACCACCACAGAGTCATCTCTGGCCTCAGTAAAGCTGAGGTCATATGGTGGACCTGGACAAAACATTCATATTATAGTGAATGTAGTCAACACTATTAGATTAGATTAGATTAGATTCAACTTTATTGTACAAATACAAGGCAACGAAATGCAGTTTAGGTCTAACCAGAAGTGCAATAAGCAGCAAGTGCAGGATAAAGGTATAAGTATG
>JBBPDE010000148.1:6603199-6619860 GCA_037974605.1 Nannopetersius ansorgii | reverse complement strand
CTTGCTCAGGGACCCAGTGGTGGTGCTGAAGGTAGGATTCGAACCCACGACCTCTTGGTCCAGAGGCAAGTATCCTACCCTCTGAGCTACCTCCTCCCACTTAAACTCAGTTTAATGCATTACCCCTAATAAAAATGTAAAGGTAAACCTGTATTCACCTCTTTTAATTTCAATTCCCTGCTGAGATATGCAACTTGTAATGTTGTGGAATAAAAGTATTGGGACACTGCAGCAAGGTGAACGCTTTTCAGGGAGTATCTCTACTGGGGCTAAAAAATAAAAAGGAGGGCTCTTTGGAAAGGTCTCCTGGAGATCAGTCGAACTGTGGAGTTTGAATTGTCTGAGTGCTTGCACCGCGGAGGGGGCTCAACCCTGGTGTGGAATTCGAAAAAGTGCTTCAAGGTCAGCTACAGCCTTGTGTGAAAACATCCAGAAAAAAATATATATTTATTGGCATTATATATATATCTGCAGTTTCTGCATTGGGCTTAGAAAATTGTGGGATTTCCGTGTAAAACTATGAGTTCAGTTCTCAAAAAAATCAGCAGGTGACTGAATCCCTGACTCCTGATCCACATAAAACCGGCGGGGGTTACTGTACTGATTATTCAGTAACTACTTATACTTACAATTATAATGTATCTAATACTCTACAAAACACACATCACCCAAAAAGGTCCCTTACAGTTTAAAAGCTACCAAAAAACCTCTACACTTACACTGATAAGACGTCCAAGTATAGGGGGATGCTTTCTCCTCCTCTTTGGGCCCTGTTAACACACAAAATTATTTCCACTTCTTTTATCCTCATTAAAAGAAAAGAATATCAAAAACATGGGAAGGGTTTCTGCTATTTCAAAATGATGTCAATTTCAAATAAACTCACTCTTGACAATCACAGTGGCCTGACAGGAGGCCTGGCCATGAGAGTTGCTGGCTACAGCCGTGTATATGGCAGTGTCATCAATCGCACACCTAAATAAAGGGACAGACACATAGACACTCAAAAGTTAGATATTGTAGCTCCACTCCAAGACACCACCGCAGGCTTGGATCAATATACAGCCGAATCAATATTCATTTCAATCTCATTTGACTCATTCATCAATTGATAAATCTGCTAGCGCAGCGCAGTGTCTGCTTTGATTGGATATATAGCATGGTAATTTCCTAATTGACATTTAGACAGTGCATGAAATTCCTCCCTTCAGTCTGTAATGCAGAAGCTGCCTATGATCTAGTACTGAAAGGTAAAGAGGACACAAGCTGCGCACAGCATCGGAACAGACAGGACGCAGGCAGCAGTGAGGCGTGAATGGCAAACATGAGAGGCTGCCAGGAAAGAGAGGAGACCAACTGTAATGTGACCTTCACCCCGATGCTACTATTTTAAAGTGGACTCCATTCACAGTGGCACAAGCTGTGCCGGAACAACGCTTTCACTTTTGTAAAGGGAATGTGAAAAGGTTTCCTCACTCATTGGAGGAAGAACGCAGAATGGCTACAGTGTCACTGACAAGCGGGCTGCAGTGGCAGAAGCAGACGGGGGTCAAGGTTCCACACTGACCGTCAACAAGATTGACGCAGAGAGCAAGGAAAGGGATCCGCCACTCTTTAAGGATCTGAAAGGATAGGGTGACACTGAGCTCAGCACTTGGGTATGAACAGCTGACAGGAGCCCAAGACATGGGCGGAGTCCTGGGTCAGGCCTTGGACTAAATTGGAAAAACGCTCACACGCGCACACACTCTCGCGGCTTCCTTTTGCGGAAAAGCTCAGCAGTGTGCAAATACAATGAGTCGTATTCATCGAGTTTTAGCACCTGTACACTCATTTAATGTCTATGTTTTGGCATTTACATAATAAAGACCAATAAAAACAATGTGTAGTTTAACTTGGGGTGTAATATGTGGATATATTTCATAAATGACTAAAATATACTTAAAACCAGTAAAGAGGTTAAAGGGAGGAGAAGCACCTGCAAGTATTAGCAGTTGGTAGCTACTATTTTATATATATTATATAAATATACCGCACAAAAAATGTGATTCAGTGTTTTGCCACAAGGTTATGAAAAACCACAGAACTAGAAAATGTATGTATTAAAGCAATATTGTATACTGACATATGCCTGCTAAAATGGTGCCAACTACTTAAGCATGAACAATGAAACAGTAATTCCTGTTATTTCTTGCAGATATGCATGGCATATGCGGTACTTAGCAGTCGGTCAGTCTCTGACTGTGCTCTTCACATGAATGTAAGCATAGAGTGGCATTCTGTTAGGTGCCGGTCATTATTCAAGTACCAGACCTTGTATTACAGGCATTTGACCTTGATGGTTATTACACAGTGGTTGAAAGAAATCCAGGCTATTGTCATAATTACTTCATGATGGTCAGGCAGTGAATTCCCACGCTGCTCTCCACAAAGTACTTTCCAGAAGACATGTCCAGAAGGACATCATCCTTGAACCTGGGAGAAATCAGACAAAAAAATGCAATTACAAGAACAAGTAATGTCTTCTGGCAGGTTACACCCTACGGCGTCATGTGATTCAACATTACTGTACAATTTCTGCAACTGTAGACCTGATCTAGCAATAATGGACATTAAATGTATTGCTTTGACAGACCCTAGCCATGCATCTTGACGACATTTCACTTGTGTTTTGTCATTCTTTCATTTCTCTGTGTGCAGCGGCAGTCTGATTCACCAACGTCAGGCTCCCTTTATTTCATGTATTTGGGCAGTGATAATGCCATGCTGACAGGGCCTAGTCAGAAGCATAAACTGCCCTGGACCTCTGTCAATCACCTCGGCCCTCATCTGATGATGAACCGTCTGCTGTTCAGCTTAAGTCTACCTGACAGAGCACGAATGTAGAAGAGGATTCGCCAAGCTTCCTTTGCATTTCATCTGTAGGACGTCTGAGTCATGTAGGAACCATCAGTCCACATTAGCTTCAGGGGAACAGTTGCTCCTTCACTACTGTTCTTACATATTACAAATTACATTTGACCTTATATTACCTTATTTTATAATCAATCCTAACTTAATAATGTCTATTAACAATAAAGTCCATTTAATGTCCATTTAGATATTGCTTTGAAGGACCTATAAAAATTCTAGCAGCAATTAAACTGTGTTTGATAGCTGTGGAGTGCAGGTATTGTTATAAACCACTGATTACAAAATGGTAGTTGCAGACTCACCATTTAACATGTGGTGTGGGATAACCCTCCACAGTGCAGAACAGCTTCAAGAGATTGTTCTCGAACACGGTGTGTGACCTCAGCCTAACCATGAACTGGGGGCCTCTGATCATGGACGACTCGCGGATGTACTTTTCGGGAATCTTCTTCTCCACCTGTCGGATGAATAGAGATGGATTTTAGACAGTTTGTTGAGACTTTGCTCCACCATGTAGATCTCGTGTAGCAAACTGAATATTCATACTCAACAAGCTTCATGAGATCCTATAAGAACATAAGATAATCTTCACAGACCTGTTGGCCAGGTGTTCCCCACATTACTATAATGTAATAATAGCTCAAACACGTGGCACTATTTTTTACCTTTAGTTCCTAAGTAATAAGACATAGAATGAACCGTAAGGGGTTAAAGTCTTGGGCAGGGGTAAGAGGCAAAACATGACTTACTTTGGAACTTATTTTCTAAGCCCAAACAAGAACCGCATATATGTTAGAACCTAGGGCAAAATGTAGAGCTGATGTAAAGGCTGTTATATGGGCGAGATCACTGTAATTAGATGTGTGAGCCTAGCAGCTAGTCAGTGTTCAAATGCATTTCCAAACCATTTCTTGATGTAATGAGTAGGTGCAGGCATTTACAAAAGGACCTTACCACTTTCTGGACATTTTTCTCTGTTTTGTATTCATATCTCACATCATCGACTTGGGAACTAAAAACAGAGAGATTCACATTCATTACAATGGCAAACTATTCTATGCCAGCACTGTGAGAACATAGAACACATTCACATCTATAAAAAAGCAGTATGCATACACTTCGGTTCCTTACTTAAGGATAATTATCTAATAATCACCTATGCTTGGACGATGAGACCATAATACAGAAAACTCTTGATTCTAATAAGAACTAAGAACACACTAGGGTTGCACAATATATCGTCTTTTAATCCTTATATCAATATTGGCCTCTGCAATAATGATATTGCAGAAGGCTGCGATATGCAAATGAGCCTTTTAATCAGTCACAGTGTTTTTGACAGGATGACCAATCACAGCTCCAGATGAGAGCTGTTCTCATGAAACAAGACATTCATATAATTTAACACAAGTCAAACTCTTTTAGCCAACCATTATAGAGACTGATTTTCCAAGCTGTTTTTAATGGGCTTATATTCTACATTTGTGAACATTCATTCTCATATTCTACATTCATTCTCACAAGACCATTTTTCAACCTCAATTCTGTTTTGTTTATCCCCTAAAATTAAATAAGCTGTTACTGTTCTCTTCTCCGATTGCCTGCCTTGCATTGCAGCTTATTTAAATGCCAGCAATGGGTTGAAAAACTCGTTAACTTCAAACCTGGCGAGGCTAAACTGCCACAGACAGAATAAGGAGATAAATATAACAGTGTAGGTTTTGTGACATCACAAATTCTATAATTTTAAAAGAGGCCGTTTTGCTTTGCTTCCATATAGCAAAGTGTATGGAGTGTATGGACAAGGATGTGAAAATGCATTTTGAAATTTTAACACTATCTACATACCTTAAGATGACTATAGGCCATTTAATATATTGAAAGGCATCACAATATCGCAATATGAAGCAGTATAATCGCTATGCTGATATTTTGTCCATATTCCGCAAACCCAGAAAAACTATCCATCGACACGTCAATGAATGTCTTGATGGATGACTTAATGTTCATTGAAACTGTCCTCTGGCATCTACTACCTCAAAACAGGTCATGACCTTGACCCACAAATTAAAGAATGCTGCTTGTATTCCTGAATCCTGTCAAAGTGCTAACTTAGAGAGTCATCATGCAAAACTGCTGAACTTACTAATGAATTCTATTAATGATGGATTAGCTCAGCTACACTTTTATGATCTATTTTACATTTCATCTTTTCAAGCAATTGCTCAGTTAATATTGTCCTTTTTTGCTGATGAGAGAGAAAGAATATTAGGCAACATATTGTCCACCATGCACATCATCTCCTACCTTGAGTATTCCTGAACCACGAATTTCGAGTGCTTACTACGATAGTCTTCTGTGAAATGCTTGTGTCTGGCAACGACTGCAGCCATGTTTGACAACCAAAAAGACCTACGAGAAAATCAAAACAAGTAATAAACACATGCACTCAACAAGAATGATGGATTCTGTTACTTAGTGTTACATTTAGGAGTGTGCGATAAAGGAATAACTATTTATTCACCAAGCACACAACTGGCCATCAGAAAATGTATTTAGTTGGACCAGTCCGCGATGAAATTTCATAATGGAAATCACGTGAGTCAGATATGTGCTCCCGCAACACCCACAACAAATGTATCAGTAGCTACTTGCCTCCTTCAGTGTAGTTTCAGTACCTTTTCCTTGATATTGTTATTTATAAGTGTGAAATGCTAAAGAGCAAATATGTTATTTATTTTGAAACTTAGTAAAACTAAACAGAAATAATAATAAAAAATATTAATCAAATAAATATAACAAATAACTACTTAAATGTGTTGGTGTGCATCATGTGTTTGCTTGTATCCACACAGTATGTCTTTTAGTATTTAAAAATGAATCATGAAACAAAAAGAAATAATATTGAACATGAAAGAGCAAACAAATCAGCCAAGCAATCAAAAGTTATGATCAGTGCACCCCTAGTTATGAAGCATTAAAAATAGGCCATTTCAGACTGTGTGCTGAAGGGGATGCCTTTTTTTTCACTGTTTTGGTGTTACGTCATTACATTTAGTAAAGCTGGACACCAGAGGAGAGATTTGTTTCTAAGGGGTTTTAAAACCCCTTAGTATTTGAATATGGTTGCACATAGTTCAGTGTAGATCAAACCATCATGTGCATCAAGTGTGATCTGATATTCATTAGGGACACCATTATAAACACCGTCACTAGTCGTGCTATAACATGCCATACATGCCGTACCTTGCATTACTGACTAAACACTGAGCCAAACTAATCATTAATAACACCCATCCTCTGAAGTCACTCTGAGCTTAAGGTTAGAGAAAGTGTATACAGTGTTTGAACCAAGGCCTAAAAAGCAAGACTAGGTTTTGAATCGAAAGTGGAAAAGCTCTCATCTAAAGCTGACAGGAGTAAACTATCCTTTTCATCATAACCTTGAGGCAAGTGCCAAATTTCAGTGCTCTCATCTTGAACAAGCTCTACTCAGTCGTGTTACAGTTACTGTAATTACAGACCAGCTACAGAAGAGAAAAATCTCTAGAATATATTGTCCCTTCAATTTCTGAGCTATTTTTATAGAAAAGCAGCTCCAAAATGTTTACCCAGTACACGTAAAACTGTTACAGCAGCAGGAAAGATTTCAAAAGGAATGTCATCAAATGTCATCTGTTCTTCACATCATGTAATAAAATTTTTGAAAAGCGACTACTTCAGTGTTTTGTTTTTTTTAAATCTGGTTTTAGTACTGCAGTAAAGCCACAGGAGGCATGCTCAATTCGTTGCCAGCTCAATTAAATATGACAAACGTTGGATTGAAAAGAAAAAAAAAGATAGATAGATAGATAGATAGATAGATAGATAGATAGATAGATAGATAGATAGATAGATAGATAGATAGATAGACAGATAGATACCCAAACAAACAAACAAATACACACATAAACGAACAAATACACACACAAACAAAAATACAGTATTTCTGTGTTTTTAAAATTGTGTTCTGGTTGTTTTAGTACTGTACTTTGTAAACTAGTGGAGATAGCTCAATTTAACATAGCAAACATTTTAAAAAGTCAGATAGTTAGACAAATAAATACATTAATGCTATTTTTCATTCTAAAAAACGGGCTAGTTGCTCAGTCTAAACCAGCTATTTTCAGGCAGGATATTCACAGGCCCTGTTTGATTGGAGTCTGATCAGTCAGCAGCAGCAGAGCTAAAAATACGGGGTAATAGGTCTAATTAGACCCTCGTATCCCACCGTTATTATCATCACGCTCATCATCGCAGTCATTAGCATTAGGCAAGCGAGGACAACGCAGGGCGTTGAGAAACAGTCTCCATCACCCTGTCGGATTCGGCTGTTTTTTGTGTGTCGCTAGAGGCTATAAAAGGACTTATTCAAAGACTCTGGAGCGAAACACAGCAGCGAGACTTACCCCTTCAGGAGCGGGACGCACAGATCAGCCCTCAGCCCGAGCCTTGACTCGCCCCTGCGCTCCAGCTCAACAAAACCAAAATATTACCCCTGCGGAATGCATCCCATGTATGGACAAGCAGACGACTATATATAGCATTTACACCAACTTCACACATTATTTCTCACGTGGAGAGGAGAGGGGGTCATTTCTTCAAAATTTAAGACACAATGTGTTGAGTGATTTATTCTGAGAACATAGGGGTCTTGCAGCTGCAATTAAGTGTATTCAGCTCATAACAAGTGTGTTCAGTGTTTCTCAGGTCCTCACTTTTGCATGTCCACAACAGTTTACTGCCTTTTACAGCTGCCAACAAGCTCTATAAGCTCTTTCTGGCTTCATCTGTGTCCACTACATGTGCAAAAGTACCATTACCATTACACTAACAGGACATTGACACTGCATTCAGATACATCAGGTTTAATATGAAGTTGGTCCCGACTTTGCAGCAATTGGATAGGTTCACTGGAAGTAAGGGTTCTAGCTCAAAACCTGAAAAACAGGTGTCTCCCAACAAGTTCGTCCATATAGTGTATGGAGCAAACCCTAAATTAGAAGATCTGAGACCTACTGAATAGAAGAACCCCTGCAGCTGTTGTAAAAAAAAAAGTTTTAGACCTAAAAAAAACATGTTTCAGTGCATATATATATTATTATTATTATTATTATTATTATTATTATTATTATTATTATTATTATTATAATTATAATAATAATGCTAAAAAGCATTTTGTGTATTGGGCCAGCTTTAAAATCTGTTTTGTTAACAGTATGTTAAAATCTTCCAGTAGAACGTACACTGCTTTCTTGAGACGTCCCCTGAAGACTGATACAGCCTGGTCCTATTTTTAAAAGCAGATTAAGTTTACAGGACAGTAAGGGCAGCAGGGGCCAAAGCCTGTGTTCTGTATGCTATGAGCTGTATGCCCGCAGTAGTGTAATTCCAACATGAGCTGCTCAAGTTGTCTGACATGTAAACTCTGGTAGTCACACAAACTTTAACAAACTGAAAAGGCTTGAGGTTAAAAGCAGACATAAATCAGCAGCTGATTTTCTTTGCATGCATAAATGCCCCCAAACCCTGCTTAACCAGACACAATCTGTGAGAAAATACCAAAATATAACTGTGTAATTGTGAATTACCTCACTCCATGGCAATTTTAAGCAGTTAAACATACAAGAGCACTTTGTTTGTCTTTGGTCAAGCCTATTGCTATTTTCTCCAAAGACATGGCACCTCATTTGTAATTGCTCAAGACCCTTTATTCTATATTTTTGGGTTCATATCCACACAAAATATTTCCTTATATTCCTTTCACTACATTTGTACATTTTCCAGCCTCCCTTGATCAGTAATAAAAATTAAACTGACTGTTTTCATTGTTAAAGCATGAATGACATGCATTAGTGTTCTGATTGGCTGCCATGTTTTGTGCTTCGGAATTGATTATTCAGTGGGAATGTGTTGGATGGACAGAAATAAGGAAGTATGATTGTTTTCATGACAATGAATTCACTTAATCATTCTTAATGCCTCTGAATAAAACAGCCTGTGTTGCAGTATAGTTTCCAAATGTGGAGTGTATAGTGTTGGAAGTGCACGGAACCTTTTGAAATTAACACCATATTAAGAAAAGTATTAGGACGCCGGATCATAACACTACTGGGACTTTGTATTCAAATACACAAACTTTAATATGAAGGCAAGGTGGCCTAACCCAAACCCTGAAACCCTGTCCCAGTTCTTTGTCCGCGTACTGTACATTAGTTTCCATGACGATGAATTCAGTTTCTCCTTTTAAATGCCATTTAAATGCCTCCTTTTATTCAAAACATTTAACATGGTTTACCTACTATTAAGCGATTTATTGCGTTTGTATTTTATTTTTATTTGACTGGAAATTGGGCTCTTATTAGTAAGTGCAAATGCAGTTGTATTATCATGATTATATGTTTTAATTATTAAAACGTTTTTAAAAGTTTTCGTACACAGTATAAAACACTCACGAGACTAGATTATCACGTGACACTGAGTTTGCGTTCCACCGCGGTCACGTGACGAGCGAAGCCGCGCAGACTCAGTGTGAGATTGTCTGTAAACATGATCGCAACTGAGTTCACCATCTTCACCTGAGGAGGCTTCTCAGCTTTTACTAGAAGTCACACCTTTTATACTACCTCTGTTTGGTTGTTTTAAATGCTGCCTTGTTAAGAAAAAGAGACACAGCAGTGAGGGACTATTTTACATGCAGAAGGAACTGAAAAAGTTGGTGTTTGTCACTTTAAACACTCTTTAGTCCGGGCAGACACAGGTAGGCTGAAAACGACCGCTCCAGCTATACTGACCTTCTTTAGTTTGATTTTATTTACACTTTTATATCTGTTATGTGCCTCTTTCAATGTTAATAGCTAGTTAAGCTGAGTAGGCTCACTTTCTAACCACGTCATTTTAACTATGTTTTTTCTTAACTAGACTCTTGCCCTCTCACTAGGTTTTGGGTTTTATTTATTTTAGGAATAATTGGTATTTTACACGTAATATCCAAATAGTAGTGCATGTAATGGTACTTTATATTACATTTTATTGGTATTTCAAGTGTATAGGATGAAAAAATTATAATAAAGGGTCCACTTTGTTGTAACAATGCACTTATGGGACTAATAAATGGTTCCTATCATTATAGCAGCTTACACTGCTTTGATATGTATTACAAGACATTCTGGATACGTGTTTGCTTGTAGCTTTACACAGTTTCCACAATGTGGAATCTACATCATTTTCTACAGCTCTGCTTATTAGTCTAAACACATCTGAAATGTCCTGCCTAGAGATCATGTGTAACTCATGTAGCCAGGTTATATTAGGATGATTTTATATATGTTGTATAGACAAAAGTATTGAGACCCACCTGTTTGGACTGGGCCCCTTAAGGGCAATCTTATTTCTTCAATATACCAAGACATTTTGGACTATGCCATGCTTACAACTTTGGGGACACAGTTTGGGGAAGGTTCTTTTCTTCTCCAGCATGACTGTGACCCTTTGGACAAAGCTAGGTCCACAAAGACATGGTTGGATTAGTTGGGTATGGAAGAACTTGACTGGCTTGCACAGAGCCCTGACCTCAACCCCATCCAACTCAGGAACACTCCAAAATCCTTCCAAGTAGAGTGGAAGTTGTTCTAGCTGCAAATGTGCTCTAGCTCCAACTCCATGTCAAAGTCTATGTATTTCAATGCAATGTCGAACTTCCTGTTAGTGTAATGGTCATGTGTCCTAATACTTTTGTGCATATAGTGTATGTAGCTCTAATCCATTTATATTATTAAAAAAAAAATTTCCTAATGTTTGCGCTGCATAACCTGAAAATTTTGCTTCATTGGCCTTTTATTCAAATCATTAGAATGAAGTCCCTTGTGATCTTCCTGTGCCTTGGATACGTCCTCGTGGATATGCATCCTCGGTAAGATGAATTTTAGAAGTGACATGTTAAATGCAAAACACAGTAAGTCTGAATCTGTTTGTTGAACGGACTGTTCTTCTTTTAGGCGTGACTGGACCAAACTCATCTTGACTCACCACTGGCCGAAGACATTTTGCAGTGTAGGAAACATGGACTCTGATTTCACTGGTTTCATGAATAGAAACAGTTACACTACTTCCATTGTGTAGTTTATCCTGCTCAGGTGATGTTCCTGTCATGAAGTTCTTTGAGATTAACCAAATAAACTTTTGTGATTTGCATAGATGGAGCACTGCACTGCAAACTTTAGTTACTGGACCCTGCATGGACTCTGGTAGGTTCAAAATACCATTTTTTTTTCTTCAGAAACAGGTTTGTTGTTGGAAATTTCAAACTGTTCATTCAGAAGAAAAATCTCTTTTTAACACAGGCCTAACGTGGGGAATGAATGCAACTCGTCTTGGCACTTCAATGCAAGTTTGATAGAGGTATGTGAGCAGAGTGTTGGGGGTGCTGTCCATGTGATCTGTAGATCAGAATAGTATACATAATATAACATAACAGCTACATTTGCTTTTGGTACTTAAGCACATTTAAAAAGCAAGAAGCACTATGGATATCTACTTTAAGTAGAGTAATGTTTTAACATGAGTATATACAGGATATCTACTTTGTGCACCACTGGATCTGCATCGGCATAACAGTAAATTTCCCCCATAATGGCTTACTTGCTTTTATTTGTTTTTCAGGACTTGCTGCCAGAAATGGAGACATTTTGGCCAGACCTTCTTAAACCTGCATCCACATTGTTTTGGTATGGTCTTTAAGCTGACTGACTAAAGCTGCCACTAGTTTCACTTCTATAACTTTGTGTAATAGTCATATAATGCAACAAATTATAACATATACATTATAAACTAGATAATGCATTACATTGTAATATATAACACATACATATACATTGCAGATATCTTGACAACCACATGTTTTCAGTTAAGCATTGGTGGCCTTGTGTTATTCAGGAAACACGAATGGCAGAAGCATGGAACATGTGCCGCCAGAGACGAAGATTTAAACAGTCAACACAAATACTTCAGCAAAGCCCTCGAGCTCTACCACAAGCTGGACCTGAGTGGGTAGGTGAATATTTGTAGCACCAAAGGGCCAGCTTTGAGCTTTAGTACACTTAAATTCATCTCTAAAAATTGAAATGTAATCCAGGAGTGTAATTCTCAAACAAACTATACGAATTCTGAAGATTTTACAGTCTACCATTGCTTCCTGTCACTCCTCACACATGTATGGTGGCACCTGCAGTAGAATACACTGTACCCATATGAAATGCATAGTAAATATTTATGAGTTCTGCTTAGCACTTGTGCTACAAAAAGTCAGAATTTTGTGGCGCTTGTTGCCGCACCCCATGATTTGAATTAAGTCTTTTCACAAGCACTGTGAACAGAAACCAGGTCAGTGGTTGTTATGCTGTGCGTGCGTGCATTCTGAAGTCCTCAAAACAATTTTTTTCTAATTTTAGAGTTCTGAAGAAGAGCCAGATCATACCCTCTGAAAATTATTATAAGGTGAGTTAGAGAGACTCCTTCTGGCTGCTGTGATTATAATGTGGATGGGGCTGTTTCCTCATGCAGATGAATACAAAGTGGAACTTATAAATAATTTAGTTTGAACTTTGACCAGAAATGCAGTGTGGTCTGTTCTCAATTGATATTCGTATTTTAAATAATTCATAAGCTAGGCATTGAAACCATTCTTGGCACAATGGCTCAGCAGCATGAGCTGAACTGTGTACATTTTAAGCAGCCAACGGTGTCACAGTTTTCCAGAAGCTTATTTATTTTGAAGACCATACTGACTGTTAGAACTTACATGTTGGAGTCTCAGGTAACTTTTTCTCTCCCATTTTACCCTGATCTTGGAGGAAAACACTCAAACAGGATCTGTCACTTCGCCATAGATTCTATGGAAGTGTTTTTTATGATCAAATCAGCTGACTAAGAACTGTGACTCATTGTTCGTGTTAGTCAGGTGACCGCAAAGTGCCACTGGATGTCTTGTGATTGTGACCACAAGTTACTGACTTGAGGCTTTGATTACATGCCATGTGATGTTGCTATGCTTTTGCTTAGGTAGAAGATTTGGAAGAAAGCATCACAAACTATTATGGAGTGAAACCAAAAATCCAGTGCGTTCTAGAGAAGGTAAGAATCTGAATTGGTTCTGTCCAAAACTATGTAACTGCTGCATAAAACGTTTTTGTATAATGGCTTACGTCAGAAACACTCCAAACATGTTGCTTAGACCATGCAAAAATGTAAACATGACACCCTGACCCTGTGGTGGCAACCAAGTGTGCTGTTCTGTTATACAAACTGATAAAACCAGGTAAGTTATCAAAATGTATGTTTTATATTGTGAATGATCAAAATGTTTTATATTGTAAATCAAAATATACGATTATACATCCAGATTTGTCGAAGATATGGCCATCATTCTGTAAAACAGTCTCCAGAGTCCTTTTCATTATCATAATTTAACCAAAGCTTTTGAAATCATGAGCAATACATTACCATGTAGTTTAGTTCTCAGTGGATTTTGCCGATGAACGAGGCAAACGCAGGTGTGAAGTGAATAGTAATGCATGTAACACTCCTACCTATTAGTATGCAAAAGTAGCCACATGAGGCGGTTTGCACACTTTTGCAAGTTCCTATGTTGCAGTTCTTATAGCACATCTTATTGATTGCAAGCTGATTCAATATAAGACATTTGATGCTTGTATCCCTGAATATTGTGATGTACAGATACCATAAATATCATCATATTTGACAACTAGCACAGCTCCCAAAAATAATGTTAGGCTTTGAAAGTTGCAGGATTCACACTGATACATACTCTTATACAAACACACAGTTTTCATCTTATCCTCCATCACTGTCCTGTAGTGCTTTTATATGGTCACATGTTGCCACTTAGTGGTGTTCAGGGGTGTGGTTATAATGCTGTCCAACACTGCTGTCTCAGTCTACATGCTACGTTCTTGCTATGATTGCTGTGTTGGATCTAGTGTTTTTATTGTTATTGTTATTTCTGTTGTATGAAATAGAATAAAAAAATCTTGTTGTGAAAATATTTCTTCAGTGTGCTTTTTTTATGTATGTTTTTCAGGGAGGCGAGTTCCAGACCCTGGGCCAGATAGAGATATGTGTTGATAAGCAGTTTCAGCTGACCGACTGTGAGAAGACCAGGGATGAGCTTCAGATCAGTGACAACGAAATTCTGCCATTTGTCCTCTATGGTCACTCAGGCTTCACAGTGTGTGAATCCTCTGTGCCAGTCTACTATCCTCCATTAACTGAAGCATGAAAGAGTCAAGGTCTCTTTAGTGCTTAAGGGTTTGCTACACGTGATGTGTGGTAATGCCTTTGCTGCAGTGGCAGTTTGGTTTTATCAGTTGTTCCGCCTCTGTCTGTTAACGGTCACGTTGAGTAAACAGGATTTTCTTTATTTCCCCTTTTTTTTTTTAGGTAATCAGTCTATTTCACAGACGAAACTTGAACTTTGCATTGGGTGCAT
This sequence comes from Nannopetersius ansorgii, assembly GCA_037974605.1. Classification (NCBI taxonomy): domain Eukaryota; kingdom Metazoa; phylum Chordata; class Actinopteri; order Characiformes; family Alestidae; genus Nannopetersius; species Nannopetersius ansorgii. The sequence continues at coordinate 6,605,402 of JBBPDE010000148.1, read as the reverse complement.
GTTTAGGTGTATATGTTCTATATGGGGTGCTTTGTGTATTATATGTGTTGATTATATGCTGGAAGATTGATTTGTTTACTACTTATTTTACTGTTTAACTGTTTAAGCATTATTTGTCGGATCTCTAGCTCTGGCTAGATCAGGAACATAAGTTTCACCCTGATTAATAACTTGGTTCTGAGGTTGCTCTTCATCTTTTAACATTCTGCGATAATTTTGATCTTGAGCCTGGAGAATGAACACCACAGAGGGTTCATTTGGGTATGGTGCAATAATTCTGGGGTTTTAGCTTGTTGATTAGGTATTTTTATTTAATGTAAATGTTTAGGTTGTGTAGATTTTTCTTCATTTATGTTTATAGTTGCTGTGTATGCTGACCACTGTCAACTACAGTAGGTGTGTGCATACACGTGTGTAACACTAGAGGTCAGTACATATCTGTTCAGTAACAAGGCAGCATGTGTTTAAAAGTACTAATGTTTTAAGGAGTTAAGGTGTAACATGTACAAGAACCAAAGTCATGTATAGCGTAACGTATTTCCCCCCCGTTTCCACTATTGACATGGGTAGACATTTCAGTAGAAATGTAGGTGTCGCCTGGCCATTTAGGTTGTTAGAATATAAAAGGAAAGATTGTAGTGTTGCTAGTTTTACTTTTTGCACTTTAGAAATTTATCGAGAGACATGTAACTTATTTATTAGCCCCCCTCATTCACTTCATAATCCATTTAGGACAGAAGCATGTGCTTTTTTCAGTTTTCGAGGCTTTTGTGTTAACACTCTTTTGTTTACGTCGGTGTGACTGGTACAGCCAGTTATAGAATGAAAGTCTATAAATTCAGCCAGCACTGCCCATCTAAAGGCAGCTTTAATCTCCGAGATGGTCATTATTAATCTCTGCCTTGGAGACAATCATTTGCCTCTGAACTTGATCGAATAGTTTAGGTTTAATTCCTGATTTTTTCTGCTGATAATGATTGATATACCTCTTAATTCAAATTGTTTTTGTTCTGATTGACTTTTTTAACTGAGTGCATTATTGTGATGTAAGTTGAATAAATAAAATGTAAGCTGATTCAAAATAAGTGGATCGTTTATTTCATATGTAATATACAGTTCTTGAATTCCGATATTCAAGACTGCATTGATAGCTTTAGAAAATCATTTTTAATGTTTCACTGAATTAAAAACATTCCTTAAGGTGTAATGAAGGTAAATTATGGAACGTTTCTAATTGACCGTTTATCATAAAAGTTCCACATAACATAAAGAGCAACTGGTGTTTTCAAGTGACAGACAGCTACTAATTCTGTGGGAGCAAGTCAGGCAGTTAAAGAAAGTTGGTGATTTCAAGTACAAAAAATAATTAAAATATCTGAATTATTTAATTAATGAAAAACATGAATCATCTTAAAAGTCTTTAAAACAAAGAGCATCTCGGAGATCTGACGTCCAACTTAGTGATGTTAATTATGAGTCATAAAGGAATTTATTTGCTGTTATTTTTACATTTCTAAACAGTAAAGTTGCTCATTCAGTAAGGGACTGGTGCGTGTCTGTGTGATGAGTATTAGTCACAGTTCTGTAATCTGTGCTATATATCATTATCACACCAGTGAGATCAAGATGTTTTCATTGCTAGGCCTTCTCTGCTGGGCTCCTTTACTGCAGTGTCAACTGCTTGTGCCATCAAGTTATTGAAGCACTCAGAAAACAAGAGTATTTATAACTTCAGACATTGTGCTGTTTTTGCTCAGCGGAGCATATGCTGTGTGTAAGAGCACACCGTGCCCACCGTCCCCCAGTGTTCTTATTATGTGATCTTCGAGTTTTTATACTAAAACCAGCCTTGTGTTGCCATGGTGACCCCAAGGCAGGACTAGCTCCCATATACTGAGATGTAACTCTTCATGCTGTATGTTTAAGTGACAGGTTTCTGCAGCTGATATTTCTGAATGGCTTTTGAACAACTATCTATTTTGTTTCTAGTAATATTATCGCTGCTATCACTCAAGTCATAGGATGGAAGGCAAAGAAACACCAGTACAGACTGCAGCATTATTACTGTTACCACTTAAGATTATTTAGCACAACAATCATTCTATCTCTTCTTCTTCTTCTTGGTAATTGTTACGTGCCTAGTTGTTTTCTCTCCTTTCATGCTCTTAGGTACTCTATTGCACCAGGAGCCTGTCAATCAAGA
>JBBPDE010000148.1:6583699-6603099 GCA_037974605.1 Nannopetersius ansorgii | reverse complement strand
CCTGAACTGTTTGAAATTCAATTAAATAAAGCTTGAAACATTGGGGTGTTCTAAAACTTTTGACCGGTAGTGTATATAACTAAAATATTTTTAATTTATATACATTCCACTTGACAAAAGACACCAAAGATGTTGTTCTATTGATGGATGAATGTGTGGCCTTTTAGTTTTCAGTTAAAACTAGATTTTTGGGAGGCTTCGCTAAACCCTCAAAAAACTTTAAAGAAAGATTTATTTCTACTAAAAGTGATTTTAAAATGAACCTATTGATAAGTCAGTAGTCAAAAATGAATGTTTACTGTACTGTGTGTACTATAACTGTACTGTGGCTATATTGATCCACTCTGGGCCAGTATACACACACAACCGCTGGCTTTTCTCTTCTGTAACTCAAAATGACACTTTAGAGATGAATCACACAGAGGACAAACAAACCAAATGGGACTCATCGTTTTCCTACGATTCCTCATCAACTCACCTGTTTTAAAATCAATAACACCTAAAACAAGAGAAGACTGAGTGAGTCGTGATCCAGCACATACTATGTGGCAGGACCTGTAGCTGTGTTTTTTTAACATGTCAAATTAGAGACGGAGGCATCAGATGGATGGCTGCTACATTTATTTTCACCAGAGCTCCTCTCAAATATGCACCGTTGTACAAGCAAAGTCATACCGTATCACCGCTCACTCTGATGTTGTCTCTCTGTATAGCAGAGTCGTCAGTGGTGCTCATATTAGTAAAGACATGTCCTCTAGACTCCCTGTTTTAACCTACTGAGTGAGGTCAATCAGAAACTAAACTATATGTCCAAAAGTATCCAGACACCTCTCAAAGTGAACAGGCGTTCTGATGTTGGAGCCATGCTAATATTTCAAAAAGTAGAAGTAGTTTTTACCACATTACCACAGTTTTTAAAAAAATGTTTGTCATTTATTATTATGTTAAGGAATGATAATAATGTCTTTGTCTTTTTTCTTCCAAATCTGTTCTCACTTGTCAATCGAATGCAATGAAATTAGAAGCATATCCTGCTCTAGCCATTCTAATAAATACTTTAGTTTGAGAAGCCAACAAGCAGGCAAAAAGTACCGCAAAACATATTGTGATACAAAAAGCCAGCAATGTGAATGTCAAAAGAAAGCACAAAGTATTGCAACTAAAAATGTATCAAAAGAAAAAGAAGATTTTCTGCTCCGAAAAAAAATACATGACATCTATAGTCCATAAACCTTCTCGCTTGGTAAACAAGCCCTTAATCAGTTAAATGACGTCTGATGGCAGTGAAATAGATTAACTATATGGAGCAACAGAAGAGGGATTAACATAGAACATCAGAGCTTTACCTGCTTCTGACATGCAGCTCACTTTAGCAATAAATGTCAGGTTAGTTGTCATATGAAATATCTTAATAAATATCCAGTGGGGTCAGCCTCAAATACCCACCAGACAATTCCTCAACGAAATGCCAGGCCACATAACTGGGTCCACTGCTGACTGTTGTCTCGCTGAAGGCGCTAGCAGAGTTACAATACAAATTAGGTCTGGGTGATCTGGACAAATTATTATTGGTAGTAGAGCTTTATTTGTCGCGCCAGTCATGTAAATTCAGTACAGTGAGATGCAGTAGGTGCAAAGTACAGATATGCATGTATCCTGTCTATCTATTTCAATATACGAATGCTTTACCTAAAAGAACTATGGGTGGACATAACAGGAACACTGTAACAAAATTATAATATACATATGATATACTATAGGGGTGTATGCTATTTAGGCTTGTCACGTTACTGAAATTTCAAACTTGATACCATTACTGAGGGAGAAAAATCAGACACCTTTTTAATAAGTAATTTAAAGTGTGCTCAGGGGCGGTCGCACCAGTAATCTGCGAAGGAGAGCTGAGGGTCCCTGTAAAATTTTGTGGCACTAGGTTTGAGTAAAAAATTGCTTTGTTTGTCTACTCAAAATTGTAAAGTCTTTGGGAATTTTGAAAAGCACTTTATAAATGAAATGTATTATTATTATTAGCCGGCTCAGAACTTGGCAGTGCATTTAAAGGCGCACAACACTTTTCCCCGCACTCCATAGAGATCAAAGAGAGAAGGTTTTGGGCTAATAACTCCAGATCCCCTTGAGCTAGGGGGATAAATGAGGACTCATTGGAAAGGTCCCATAGAGATCTGCTGGCATGTCACGTTTGGCATGGCTGGGTGCTCACTCTGCGGAGCAATGCAGCTCAGGAGTCCATGTAAAATTTCGCTGCGCTAAGGTAGCTATGTTTAAATGTGCGTGCCACTCTTTTTTCTTCTGTAGAGAGCTAAAGTCCCAAAGCACCCCCTCTCTATGGAGGAAAAAAGTGGCATGCAGATTTTACACAGAACCGGCTGTCATGTAAACATTGGGTCCTGCAGGTAGCTGGGGTGTAAGGCTGCCCGCTGCAATGCCTGTTGAAAATTGTTGTAGTCTGCTAGTGAAAGTCTGCTAAGTCAAAAGATGCAGCTCGGCTTTACAAGCAGCCATTATCATAACAGTACCATCCGGCAGGCACTGCATACACAACTGTGCCAAAACAGGCCTAAATACTGTCTAATCAATATTTCTCAAAAAATGAATGATAAAATGATTATTGCTACTAGATCCTACACTAACATGCACCAATTGATGTCACTGCATGTTGGAACTTCTAAAATATAAAGAAAAGCAGAACTGACGGAGGTGCAATAAGGTCTTTTACATGGGAGGTGCTGGAATTTTAAGCAGCATATACAAAGTCACGTGATGCACAATGATTTGTACTTTTGATTTTTAATTACTTAGTATAGTTTACACCAAATAGAATATGTCATAACATGCTATTCTATAGCGAGCAACAAACACAAAACCTGACACTTCAAACCGCTGATGCACACCCTACTCATTCTGCTCCCTTTTTCTGAAGGAACTTTATGCAAATGAGCTATGCAGTAACAATCAGCATGTTGATGTGGGGTGCAGAAACTGATTGTAATACGCCCACAGTTGAACGCTGACATTCAACACACCAACACACACAAAGCAAGAGATATAATAACAAAAAAAACGAGTCAAGAAAATACACTTTGGCCCAAAACAGCAGAGTGCAGGATACTACAGACAGATTCTGAAAATATAACAATAAAACTACAAATCTTTCTAATGTAAGAAAGTTGTGTAACTCTCAAGGCCTTCCTGTGAAAAAAAAATTGCTGCCTTTCCTCATGTTTACTATGTTTACTATATTTAGTGACTTTAACTAACAGTGGTTTTAACTGTTGCATGCTGGAGGCAATGGTAGAAATTGCTGGGAGTTTGAACCTGCAACTTTGTTCTAACTCTAAGTTTGAAAACATTTAGCCTGTGCTTGTGGCACAACTGATTATTATGTTTTCTGTCTATCATCTCATAAACACCACTGCAGAACATTTTAAACATATAAAGCTCTGACAGTGGTTTTCACATTGTCATTCTACCTCTAAAATTAAATTTTCCTGCTATATTTCCCACAGTGAACTCACCATTTGTCTTGGGCACAGGGGATCAATGCAAGTCTTTTTGAATTTTTAAGGCTTTAGTTTCTCCATCAATAATTCTTCTCAGTTTAAAAACAACCGCTCTGATTCTTGTGTGGCCTGTGCTTCATGCTGATGGTTAAGGAAAAAATTATGTCCAATTATCAGGCGGATCCAAACCTAATTATTTGCTAAAGCATTCCGGCGACAGATTGTGATTATCTCTAGGCTATAATTAGGCTCAGTTCACCAGAGGGAACAATTACTTTTTTGCACGTGAAGACAACATAACACCTCTAATGACAAAGCCGGCCAAGACGTCGGTGTCTTTCTTCGCCCAGAGTACTTGTATTAAAGCAAGCCAATAACATAAGTGGACAATTACAAATGTAGAAGGAAAGAATTTTTTTAATGCGACAAATTAAATGCATCTGGCAGACACCCTTATCCAGAGCGACTTATAATCATTGGTTACGGGGACAGTCCCACTGGAGCAACTGAGGGTTGAGTGTCTTGCTCAAGGACACAATGGTAGAAAGTGCTGGGGGTTTGAACCTGCAACTCTTGTGGTCAGTGAGTTCACAGGCTTTACCCACTATCTGATCTTTCTTCTAATATATATCTTCTACTATATAGACAAACATATTGGGACACATGACCATCACACCAACAGGGACTATAATGACGTTGCATTCAAATACATAAACTTTAATATAGAGTTGGTCCTCCTTTGCAGCTACAACAGCTTCCACTTTTATTAGAAGGCTTGCCACAAGATTCTGGGGTTTTTGTGAGAATTTGTGCTCATTCATTCTGTAGAACATTTATAAGGTCAGATACTGAGATTGGGTGAGAAGGGCTGGCTCACAATCTCTGTTCCAGTTCAACCCAAAGATGTTGGATGGGGTTCAGGTCAGGACTTCCACACCCAACTTATCTAACTATGTCTTTATGGAGCTTGCTTTGTGCACTGGGGCACTGTCATGCTGGAATAGAAAAGGGTCTTCCCCAAACTGATCAAAATGTCTTGGTATGCTGAAAAGTTAGTATTACCCTTCACTGGTAGTAAGAGCCCAAACCATGATAAGCAGGTGTGTCCCAAGACCTTTGTCCATAATTTATAGATTATCCTATATATTCACGTATGGAGTGTACCATCAATCAGTTGCTAAAAATCAAACAGAAAGTATTTTTCTTAACTTTGTTGAGTATGGAAGTGCACTATATGTCCAAATGTTTATAGACATCTGTTTCTCATTGCTGCACCCCTCTTCTGGCTTACCAATAAGCATGATGACTTTAGTCAGATCTCAGTTCACTTAGAAGGGCTTTCTGACTGTTTGGGCATAGAGGGTTGGTTTCCCAGACAGGGTTTAACCCAATCCTAGACTACATTTTTGTTTCAGTGGAAGCCTCTATTAAGAATGCAATATAGTTTACAACCAGGCTTAATCCCTGTTCATAAAACCACCTTATAGAATGACTTATGACCTAAGGTAACATGCAGAAATGATTTGGGATGAACGCATGTTACTTTTATGTACCTGAATGTGTTAAACACTGAAGTACTTCATTATGTTAGACACTAAATTGTACTCAGATGCTAATGTCCTCATCCTTCCATTCCTATTGATCAGCTAATGTGTGTTACACAATCGTGGGATAATCCCAAATCTATCATGGTGATTTAAGGCCATTGTTTTCATGATTGTGTTTTTTTCCCTTTTTGAACCATGCATAAACAGATATTGATCAACCTGATTGACTGCCCTGCCCAGAAGCATCTGTCATGTGTAATGAATGGTATCAATATTTGCTCAGGGCTGTTGTTCTTTAACCTATTGTATATTGTATTGTATATTGTACAATGTGTGAACTTTATGTTTATTCTAATAAACATAAAGTTCACACATTGCTTTACATACAGTTCACACACTACATTGACTGGAAGTTTAAATCGATACTATACACACTCCCAGTGGGTGGACTTCTTACACACATCGCCAGTTACAGCACAGATGGACTGTATGTGCCTACAAACTCCTAGCCGGTCCTGGTAATGTGCCTACCACTGTGAGTATGAATTTTGAAGGCAAACCAGGCATCTTGTGTAGGGTAATAAACTCCTGGCCAGTCCTGATGCAAGTGGACTGTTTGTACATCTAAATTAAATATGTGCATGAACATACTCCTAGCCAAACCAATCCAATCCAGGGCAGCCTGCTTGGGGCATACAAATACAAATTCCAAGCCATTACTGGCACGGAATGGCTGCTTGTGCACACAAAGGCTGAGATAATCAGTGAAAGCCAACACAGAGCATTGTGCATCGGAATACACATTTGTAGCACCAGCAGAATGCTCAAATAAACATTCCAATCTTACAGACAGAAGCAAATGGGATGTTCAGTGATATATAGACAGTAATATATACTGTAAAGACATCTAAGCAGTTGTTCCTGTTAAACTTCTTCATAAACATTAACCAATATATTAACCAATATGATCCAATATTTTACAGTATCTTACACTTTTAACCCACCGAAGCCAGTCTGCTTGTGTAAAATGCACCATTGTCTTCTTAGTAGTCCCAGTGAAGAGTGTATTCTAATTATCAGTTCCACTTTTGGCAGATACATGCATACATTTCTCTGTATCATTTTTTATGCCAGATAAAACATCTCAGAATCTAAGATTTCACAACACAAAGAGGCCTAGTTACTCACATAGAAGCTTTCTCTGAATTTCAGCATCAAGAATCAGTATTTCAGTGTTCTTTTGATTTGCATATGGAGCAGCTGGTGGCCTGGTGGTTTGGGAGATACCCCTGTGAGTAGAAGGTTGTGGGTTTGAATCCCAGGACTGGCTGTGGCACTACTAAGGTACCCTTGAGCAAGGTACCATCCCCACACTCTGCTTTCTGGGTGCCACAACAGTGGCTCTCCCTGCTTCACTTGGGTAAATTGATGAAATGTGAGAAAGAATTTCACATTGTTCACATTGTTTGCTGTGTTCACACTATAAGGGGCCCCTTTACATACACCAGGGTGCCCCCAAGGACCACATGAGTAGCCTGTGGACCTGCTCCAAAAATAGCACCATTTTATCCTGTTGCTATTCTTCTATAATCACATTTGCATCTAAATAGATTTGAAAATGACAATATATAAAAAAGCATTTAAAACTTGTTTATCATACATACAGTTTGTATAAGTTTAGGTAAACTTTGTTCAAGTGTATCAAACTGGTAGCACTTCGTATGACTCAGTTCCCATGAAGTAGCTCTCAGTTTCTAAAAGGTTGGTGACCCCTGATCTAGAGTAACGTTCACAGTTGCTTTGTAGACTTTGTTCAGAGAAGACATGGAAAACAGTGTTTTTTAATTTGTTATAAGGTTTTTATTAGTCATGTTAGTATTAGGCATAAACGTGTAGTTTTTATGTGATTCTTAAGTCATTTGAAGACAATGAGGCTCTCAGCAGTTCAAAGCAGAGTAAATTTCACCATTTAGATGCTGGAGTCTTAATGGTCTTCAGCATTGGAGAAGTGTGTGTGGGGGGGTCTATTTCAGATGTGCTCTTAGAGGGTGGACTTTGACCAGTGAGCTGTAGAAAATGTCTGAGAAATATCCGATAAGCTGACAAACCTGTCAAAGGAATGGAAATGTAGTTGCTAATCATCGACATATAGCTATCAACTGTGTTATCACATTTTCTGAAGACAGGCCAGAGGCGATTTACGGCCAAACCCCCCCCCAATCTCAAAATCAATGCAAGAAGAGTCGCCAACTGAATTCAATGAAACCAAATGAAACCAAACCTGGGCCACACTTTATTTTAACATTCCCCAATAGATTAACACACTATCTAGATAATCAACACGTTGAAGTTTTGGGTTAAGGTTAGATTTAGTATTAGAACTGAATTTTGGGTTAATGTTATGATTTAAGTTTTGAATTAAAGTTAACTTTTATGTTTAGGATTAGGACAATATTTAAGTTTTGGGTTAAGGTTAGATTTAGTATTAGAACTGAATTTTGGGTTAATGTTATGATTTAAGTTTTGAATTAAAGTTAACTTTTATGTTTAGGATTAGGACAATATTTAAGTTTTGGGTTAAGGTTAGATTTATGACTGGATTAGGGTTAGTTTTAAGGGTAGGATTATGATTAGATTTAAGTTTTGAGTTAAAGTTAAGTTTAGGATTGGGATTAGATTAAAATTCTGGGTTATGGTTGGGGCTAGTGTTTATGATTAGAATTAGATTTAAGTTTTGAATTAAAGTTGAGGTTAGGGTTAGTTTTAAATTTAGGATTAGGATTAGATTTAAACTTTAGGTTAAAGTTAGGTTTGAACTATGATTATATTTAAACCTTGAGTTCAAGTTAAGGGTAGGATAAGGTTTAAGTTTTGGGCCGAGGTTATGTTAATGTTGGAGAAATTTTATCCTTATTAAAGTTTCTTTCATATTAAATCATTATTTTTATTAAAGTTCATATATATTAGCGAGTTCAAGCACACATGTAATCATTAAGAACCCTTTGAGTTTTATAATCCTGTAACCTCTCTGTCTTATATTTATGTCTGTGAGTACTGTCTTCTCTGTATCTCTGATAGAAGGACGGGGCAATGCAGCTGGAAGTGTCCGGGAGCGGAGAAGATACACCGTCTTTTGTTTTGACTAACCTAACGACAACTATGTTACGCACACACATTGTTTACTGTTATGTTACGCACAGACACATTGCTTTCTGCTGTATAAACTGGAAAGCACACGCTTAGTTTTTCAGAACAACTCTTTTTCCAGACTGGTTCCCCTGTTTAAGATACTATTAAATTTTTTTTTATACTTTCATTACGTCTCGTGGTGAGCTTCTTTTGTTAAACCTTATCGAAGTCCTTTTGGGGAATTTCACTATCAGTTAAGTATAGGGTTAGATTTGGGTTTTCAGTTAAGGTTAGAGTTAGGTTTAGAATTAGATTTGGGTTTTCAGTTAAGGTTAGAGTTAGGTTTAGAATTAGATATTGTATTCAATTTGAAGTTCTTTTAAAAGATATCTTGTTGAAAGTTAGTTAAAGGTGAGCGAACCATACAAATCTGTCCATAAATAAGATTTAAACCACTGTAAGTCTGTGACTGAGAGGCCCACTACAACAGCTTCCACTCTTCTTGGAATGCTTTCCACATGATTTTGGAGAGTTTCTGTGGGAATGTGTGCCCATTCATTCTGTAAAGCATTTATGAGGTCAGGCGGTGATGTTGGATAAGAAGGCCTGGGCCATAATTTCCGTTGCAGTTAATCCTTAAGGTGTTGCATGGGGTTGAGGTCAGGGCTCTGGGTTGGCTAGTTCTTCCACTAGTTCCACAAGTTCTTCTGTAACGGTGGCCACAAAGTTGGAAGCATACCGCTGTTCAAAATGTCTTGGTATACTGAAGCATTAAGATTGCCCTACACTGGAAGTAAGGGGCCCACATGAATTTAACAATTAAGAGATGTTTCCCAATACTCTTGTCTATATAGTGCACATGTCAGGTGGAAAATTGAGTCGGTGTAATGGATGTAATGCTACCAAAATATCTTCGTATGGTTGATGGCAATGGGTACGACTGTAGTAGTGAAGAGGTTTGTCCCAATACTTTTGCTCATGTGGTGTCTCTTAAGAGAATGTAATTCAGTTACTACCCACCTTCACTCACCAGCATCAACTCCTATCCAATCCTGGGGCTAGGGGCGGGGCTTGGCGGAAAACGGGCGGGAAAAAAAGGACGCACGCGAGCATCGTGGCGTGATTGGAACACCGAGGAGCTCAAGAATTTGGACGTTTGGAGAAGGAGATAAAGGAACTAAAGAAGGACATAAAGAAATGAACTGAAGAAGGAGATAAATGGGCTCTGGGGTTTCACAGCGACTTCACACGGGCATGTCAGCCGAGAGCCGTGCTGAGGACAGCTCCTGACTCCACCTGCCCCGCCAGAACGACTGACTCCGCAGGAACGGGGCTCTCACTCCGGGCTATTCTGGTTCTGGTTCTTCTGGTGTGTTTTTATTATCTTGTGTTCCTCCCGCACGCCTGTCCTGTTCATAACTCTGCGTTATGGATTAGTGGAGGGGACGCCCGACAAGACACTGTAAATCCCCCACACCGCTGATCTGGATTTAAGCCCGGGACGGAGGTGAACCCGCCTGCAGGAGAACGGGCCGAATCCGGGCGGAATGGACACGAACATGAGGAAATTCACGGTGCGGAGGTGGTTCTCCGTGTACCTGCGGAAGAAGTCCCGCTCGAAGAGCTCGAGCCTGTGCAAACTAGAGGTAAGGGTGTGTGTGTGTCGTTCACTGCACGTGAAGAGTTTATATTGTAAAATGGCCATGATAAAACTCCTCCGTGTTCATTCAGGACCTTATAGCAGTGATATGAACATTGATCAGCAATAGGAATTTTACTGCGTGTGTGTGCCGACAAGGCTGCCTGAGGTGCATTGCGTGTGTTTTTCAGTCTAAAACACTGCCGTCAAAAGTCTGTTACCTTATCCACAAATGCATAATACAAGTCGTCATTCTTCGTGTTTATATTTGGATATTGGCATTCTTGTCTTTATTTTTCTTCTGGCGTCGCATCACATGTTTTTACCTCAGATTTGAAATGTGTATTTTAAACTGTAGATTTAAACATACACTGAATATAGAGGCTATCTAAATGATGCTAACTAAAAGTAAAAGAGACGTTAGAAGTTGTATGTATTGTGCATGATTGCAGAGTCTTTTAACAAAAGATAAAATGATGGCTCTGTGTAGTAATGACGTCAATTTTGAACCTTTGTGGTGAAGACAGTTTCTATATGGTTTAAAAATAAGGGGTTACTTGGGGCTAGACATTGTACGAGCGAGGAGCTTTAAAAGTCAGTGGAGTCTAATTGCAAGGGACCATTTTACTGAGAATCAAAATGTCCTTGCTTGTTTGAAATAAGAGTTTAATATAGTAGATAAACATTATTGAAGTTTCTTAAAGTGCCAGTCCCCACTCCATGGGGCCCACTTCCCATGTGGGAGTTTTGATGTCACAAAAAACAGCACATTTACACGTATCCATCTATTCAGACCACAGACGTTTGGTGTCACTCATTCATGTTGAAGTTATAAGAAGTGTTTTAGTCTTTTAGAACAAAGTACATGCATATTAGAATAGAGGTCATATATAGTTGTTAGCCTTAAATGCTCTGTACCAAAAGAGCTTCAGAGAGGCTTTTTTGGTGCATTAAACTTACATCGTAAGTGGACCTTTCATTACATTTCAGTATGGAAATGATAATTGTTTAACCATAGCAAACAGTAAAGCACACAGAGTCTGCTCCTCTGTTTGTTTTCAAACAACCCTGGGCATGCTGACATTGTTTTTTGCTGAATGCCCAAATGTCTGCCGACTCAGATGATCAACCTTGACATACCTGTCTGACAGTATCAAAAGTTAACTCATCAGACTGCTTGAGTTCTCTGTATGTCAGGTGATGAAGAGGGAAATGAAGTGAGACATTTGTGTTGTGTTCAGTCTACGTATCCTCTTTATTGATACTACATACTACAAAAATGAGTTTTGTTCCAGATTTTTTGTTCCAGTGTCTTTTTTTTTAGTCAAATGATTCATTTAATTGTGTCTCCTATCCATTTACTCATTATGTCAGCAGTGGAACGTTATGCCAGTTGTGGGACTGAAATATTTTCTCTAATGTCTCTATATTTTGGGTATCTGCATAATTTGTTTACCTGAGATGAACATTACATAAAGTCTGTCCTTTAACAGAAGTGTCATCTGTGGATATTTACAGCAGAGCGAGAACTATAAAATATATAAGATATAATCAGGTCAAAATGTGAAAATAAAGAAAAGGCACTTTGAGAGCAGACCAAAAAAATGGCATCCATAAAACCTTTAATATCTGAATGTGTTGAAAGAGGTGAGAACAGACTACTTATAGGGGTACAATGATTGCATATGTCACCATATGAACATTATTTATCTTTACAGTAGGGAGATGATGGTAGTATAGTACCGTAAATCTATAACTAGAAGGTAATAGGCTGAAGGCTCAGCATGGTGTAATAAAAGCCTCATTAATGTCAAGGATATGAAGGCTGTGATATCCCTGTACATCTGGACTTTGTCCTTAAGTAAGAGGGTAATGCCTGAAGTATAAAGCTTATATGGACCATATATGACTATCATTTGTTTGCTTTAAATAGGAAAGCTCTTTAATAGTTCCTTAATAGTTCTAAATATTTTAAAAAGGGGTGTCTGCAGATAAGAGCGAAGGAACATTAAGGTTTTTTCTCATTAAGCCAAGCCAATATTTGAGTGTAAGCCATGTGCTTCAATATGTGGGCAGTGGTTACTATAGACCATGTGATTGTAAAGCCTGCAGTCTACACCACACTACAAGGCTGAACCGCTGTTACTGGAGCTGATGTCAGTGAGCCCCAGGGGGCGCAGTAGGGAGGGGAGCGTAATGGAGCAGATCTGGTACATAAGTTGCCGCACTGGAAGACTCCCTTCCACAGAATAACAATGAGGAATATGAAACTGTACTATGGTCAGTTCTGTCTTTTAGTCTCTTAAATTACAGCATTTTCTTCCCCATGTATTTGTGCATCTACCATGTGCTAAATGTACATGTTTCTCTTGGGAGTGTGTCATCATGTCTCAGTGAATGGATTCTTGCTTTCTTTCTGTATTTATTTGCGCTACATGGACAAACGTATTGGGATATACAGCTGGGACCTACATCTGTTTTACAGGGTGTAGGCTAGGCCTCTTAATTTCGGTGAAGGGCATTCTTAATGCTTCATCATAATAAGACATTTTGGACAACACCATGCTTCCAACTTTGTGGACACAGTTTGGGAAGAACCTTTTCTATTCCAGCATGACTGTGTCCCAGTGCACAAAACAAGGTCCATAAAGACATGGTTGGATGAGTTCGGTGCAGAAGAACTTGACTGGCCCATAAAGAGCCCTGACCTCAACCCCATCCAACTGAAACAAAGATTGCGAACCATACAGTTTTGTCCAATATCAGTGCCTGACCTGGTAAATGCTCTACAGAATGAATGGGCACAAATTCCCACTGAAACACTCCCAAATGCAATGTCATTAAAGTCTCCGCTGGTGTAATATCAGGCATCCCAGTCCATATAATGCGATCAGGGCTCGAAATGTGTCATTATTTTCTGTAGTTGTCAGCTGGACAATATCGAGGCAGCCAACAGGGATTAGGTTAAGAAACAAGAGTGTTCTGTTAATATTTCGTTATGAAGCATCACTGTTACCATTATTATTTAATCTTCCCCAACAGTAGAACAGCCTCACTGAAATGATATCTAAGGCAAAACTGACCATTAGTCAAAATGATTCTGTATTTTATCTGTATTCTTTGTACTGTTTGTTACCTGTAGTCCACAGTACTCATCAGACACAAAAACCTGGCCCATCTACAGCCTTTTCAGTTAAAGGCAGGGAAAAGCTTTTGAAGAAGAATGGGCAGCTGCTAAATCAAGATTAAACTACTCAGCATTTATGCTTAGTGTCTTTGAAACACACAAGCCAAGCACAAGCCAAGGTGTTTGTTCTCTATTGACTGTAGTAGCCCCAAAGAGTTCTTTGAATGCAGTAAGTACTTTGAGGTATTGACACTATGAGAAAGCAGCACAGAACAACAAAGCTGAGCTCCCTTATGGATTATCTGGCTGTTTCAGCTTCATCCGACATTTTTTTTCTTCTTTGTCACCTCTGTTTCCATATAAATACATGCAAATTTGTGAAGTTCCATGCTGGAGTACTGCACATGCGGACACACGTATACTGGACTTCAGATGATGCTTTGCTAGTAATTACAGATTTATTAAGAGACATGCTGAAACGAGAATGTCTTTTAATTAGTTCAGTGACCTTAGTTTCGTGTGACTGCTGTGGAACGTTCTATTGTCCTGCCATCACTTTACTGTGGGGATCATATATTCTAGTTTCAAATACTCTAGTTTCAGATGCTCCTAAAAGACTCCCAAGAAGCATCTGAATGTTTATGTGCCTGAGCGTTGTCACGCCCGACTCATATAGAGTGTGTAATCAAGCATCTGGAGTGTTCTGTGATTATTCGGAGGTAGCGCATGTAGCACTTGTATGAGTCATATAGCTGCGCTAACATAGGTTGCCTACCGCTCTCAGCTATGTTTGGCTGAAACTAAAGGTCAAGGTAAGAAACCTTGGCCAGAGAAAAGAAGAAAAAAGGATTCCATTGGTGAGCAAATCTACTACATCACTTATTTAACCCACCTAGTAAAACCAATTGAGCAAATTAAGTGTGTATGTAGGGAATCTCTTAGAGGCAGAATTAACCTCAGTGCGCCCTTAAACTCAATTGAGAGTTAAATGGATTGAGACAGAAAGAAGGCTGGGTGGTTTCTACTCAATTCACCAGTCTCAGTCTGGCAGCGTCAGCCTCACTGTGCACACAGATAAATGCAGCTGCTGCAAGGTATTGCATCAGGCATGCATTACAAGCCCCTGCAACAGAGCTTTGTGCTCTGGGTCTGCATTATGATATCCTGGCAGGAGGCGTCATGTCTTGGCGCAGACAATGCAGAGTGAGGCGAGTGATGTAGTTCAGTGCCAGTTAAAGGGAAATGCACTGTTCAGTTAAGCAGCACATTGTTATGGAGGATTTGTGTACCCACTCTTTAACATTTGATGTATGATTTGAGGTTGTAAAAATTGGTTCTTGCTGTCTGATGGACATTTTTGTCTGAGATGTAAGAATAATGTACTGGTTGGACAGAGATGGTTGTACATTTTCTCATTTTCAAAGAGAGTTTTGTAAAGGGTGTTTTTGATGACACTAAAGCCAATCCATGTATGTGCCCTTTTCCAAGAAGCACCTTACGCACCTTAAATTAAGAAAACATACTACCGTAAAGCCAACTTTCCTATAATTGAAGGTGTTTTATGTAATTAAACGGGGTGTTATACCACTTTAACAATGGCAGAACTGTTTATAAAAAAATACATACATACAGTTTTTCCATCACAGTGATGAGCTAGTGGTGGTTGATTCAAGATTCAAGATTCAAGATTTTAATTTGCCATTTGTGCATGAGACCAGCAGTCCATGCACATTGAAATTATTGTGCAAAGCTCTCAGAGTCAGGTTACATTTTTTGATAGGTAGAAAAGACGTAGAATAGAGCTACTAGTAGTATATAAAATATAAAGATATATAAAGATAGAAGTATCACTGTTGTTGCATGATATGCCACACATAAGCGCAGATAATAAAACATGCGAACAGTGTAAACTATACTAAAGTTGCTTGTTTAGTTGAAAGGGATGATTCAGTCACATGACTCAGTCACCTCTATAGTATAGTCAGTCTGAGATGGTTCACTTTGTTAATAAGAGAGAAATATGGCAGAAAAGGCCAATGTTGTGGGGTTAGCACTGAGCCTATCAAAAACAGGCATCAGAAAAGCAGAAAAGATTTTGCCTATACTTCACAAGACAAAGAAAATAACTTTTTAATATAAATAACAAGTTACTTTAAGGATGCTTTAAGGATGTTCATTAGATTATTATGTGGATTCTTATTGTATTAGGTATCATACGGCAAGGCCTAGTTTGCACTCTTGTACTTGCTTTATAATCTCTTTCACTATTCTTCTCTAATTGAAGATAAACATTCGGAAAATTCAGTTTTCAAAATAGCTTCTACTGAGGTCAAATGCTTTGTGAGCTGGGATAGATTTTTTCAGTAATGAAAAATATAAGAGCAGTTTTTTTCCTTTTAACCTCTTACTGTGTCGTTGATTATGTAGTTTCTTTGAGAAATGCAGAACTTATAATGTTATGTTGTCTTATAATGTTATAATGTTATAATTAGTCACATGGTTCATAAATGATCACAAAATGAGATTAAAACTACAATTTCTCATTTACTGTCCAGAGTGTTGCTATGCCATAACCTATTATGAAACCATTCATAACAGTATGCTTGGAGTCATCTATAGAGTTGGGATCACAGCTATATTAACTCTCTTGGGTGTGAGAGTGTGTCATTTTCCTCTTTCCAGGTTGCAATTGACTATAACAACCCCCACTGCTCTAACATTTAGTTGCCTGTGATGTCTGTTAGTCTTTTAAAATGGAAGGAGGGGAAATTGAGCTTCTGCTGATGTGCAATAAAGAGGACTAGATGAGTAGCGAAAAGACTTCAAAATGAAGAGGATGATTGAAGGGGAAGGCTAAGCACCATCATATTTCACAGTCTTTGTAAAGCCTCTGTTAAAATGACTTCAAAATGTAATCTATTTTTGCAGCCTGTTGAAGTTTCCATAGACTGCAAATTAAGGTGTGTGCAATAAAATTATGTTTATCGTTCCGTAATAAATTATATTTATCAGTCAATGACAATTTATGTCATGTGTCGTAATGTGCTTGTTTGAGTATATTGTTTATATGATCAGTGCTTTAAACACACTGTACAGTTTTTCAAACACCACTATAATAGTATAGTGCCCCAATGCACTATGGGGTATTTTCTGTCCACTCCAATTCACCAATTGTCAGAAAAATATAAATAGTGTATCATAGGGTGGGCAATATGGCCAAGATATTATAGCACTATTCTTACAGTTAAATCACGATTTTATCACAGTATTTATATTGATTTGTAACTATATTTTTCCTGAAAGTTACTGAACAGTCCAACCAAATTATTTTCCTTTGTAAAAATATAGTCCTAAAGTGCATCTAGGCAAATAACATTTCTGAACAGATTTTAATCAGTTTGTACAATTTTTCCACCAAGTTTATTTAAAGCTAAATAAATACTTAATGTCTCTTCAGAATGACAAATCAACGAGAACAAAAAATAAAAATGGTAAACAATAAAAAGGCAACTAGTGCAATTCATAAACTATTACTGAATTATTCAACAGTTATTTTAAAATGCAATACTATGTGTAAAATGTGATTATAAAAAATCACATTTTAAGCATTTTTAAGCATTTATCAGCTTCTAAAAAGGAGACACATTACAGGTTTTTAGCCAGGAAAACCAATTTGTCTACTTTGTCATGTTATGATAGAGCCACCAGTGCTGAAGACTCGTTTTGAGGGAGCATTTGTTGCTGGAGTGCAAAGATACTGGTTGTTGCAGTATCCTTGTTGTTGTGTTCCGTTTTTTCACGGCATTCGGAGTACAGACGTGGAATGGCAATGCTCAAGAAATATTTTCAGCTGGACAGCTCGTTTTGCGGATCAGTTACTGTCAACCCCACAGTTTTTACTGTTTTGATGGGAACCATATCTTTTCCGAGGTAAAAGGTAACTGCTTCTGTTATGTCTTTCCATCGCTTGCTTGTCCTCTCATATGGAGCGCCTTTCTCAAAAGCCTGTGTCAGAGTGGCTTGTTTTGGTTTGGTACCTGTAATCTCTGCTGCCTGTGGTTTGACTGCTCTCCTAGGTTCTATACTCTCATTATACTGTTTAGGATGTTATCTCTTTAAGTGGTTGAAAAGGTTTGTCGTGTTGCCATCTGATGTGAGAACCTTTTCTCTGCAGACTTTGCAAATAAAGACTTATCATTTGGGTAAAAGCCAAACCAGCTCCATCACCGATGTAGAGTTTTTTTAGGGACAAACTCATCCGTTACGTTTTCACTTGCCGCCATTGATTCCACCACTTTCTGCCATTGCAGTTAGAACTGTGCGTCAGTGCCGTAGTTCACTTTGGTTGGTTGAGCGCTGTTTCTATAAGGTGGGCATTAAGTGGACTAGCAAATAGTGCGATTTGGTTGAGGGCAAAACATTTAGGAAGAGCATAGAAGCGCAATAGATAGATAGAATGTAGTCTATTTAGATGATACTACAGTATCTCTGCTTTGGCAGATCATCAGCACATAGATCGTCTTCACAAGCTCATATCGTCATATCGCCCACCCCTACTGCACTATGACAACTACATTTGGAGTAAATGGTTTTAGATATTCCTGCATTCATTCAGTCCAGCATTCATCATTTCTGACCTTATTGTAACAATACGCATCATCTCTCACAGTGATTTTCATGAAATTTCTTCTTTTTAAAGACTCTGACATTGAAACACCATTCAGATTGTGATTTGCTGACTTTTCCATTTTTAATACTGTTCAAAAGTGATAGCACCTTCCAGAAGTATTGTTGGCACATATATAGGTTTGACCTTTCAATTTCTGTTTGTTCTTCACTTCTGGGATTAGCACAAATTATTCAGTGGTTAATTTACAGCATCACTCTGTTGATCTGAAACAGCTGCTGAACTGTCACGTTCCTGGGCTGTGTGCAATTAATAACTCCCGCGCTGTCCTCGCCGACATGCCTAATTCCAATATTACTGCTTACTTCTTTTGTTTTTGTTTAATTATTCAGCACTATGGCTCATTCATGCACTGGGGTTTAAGATCATTGTATCATGAAACATTGGCATTACAGCCACAAAGTGTAGTAATTTGATATGATGCTGTATTGTTTATCTTGATCTAAACAGTAGATTCTGCTCTTGGTTCTTTTAATTATATTTTCCAGTTATCTGTTCATGTTTTGCTTGGCCATATCTCACATCAGGTTGTTTTTTAAGATCATTAACAAATTATGACTTATTTCTCCTCTCGAGCTAAGTCCTCAGCTAGATTTGCTCAGAACAAGTCTATTATATCGCTGAAATAAAAGGATCTGTTAAATCTGTGATATCTGTAGCCTATTATGTAATGTGAGCCAAGTTGTCATATGCCAGATTTGCAGGGATATGTCTCATGCTTTCCAGCATGTGTGGAGAGACAGACAGAGACAGTTGCAGTTCCTGGTGTATAGTAATGCAGTAAATATATTATTCCACTAAAATTATGTTTAATACAGAGTATGTCACATTTTTGGGGGTTCTTGGAACCCCCCCCCAAAAAAAAAAAAATTAAAAATTAATATGGATGTAAATGGCTTTAAAATGTGTAGAAGGGCAGTGGTTGCTTCCTTATGCATCCTTGATAAAATACCCGTAAATTAAGGACAAGTTTTTGGTCTTCCAAGACCAATTGCAAACTTTGAATTGGAACCGTACCTTAAATGTGACTGAAGACTGTGACTAAATACAAGTATAGAGAAGAATCCATATTGAGAAACCCCTTACTCTTACTAACATTACTGCCTTAGGGGAACTATATTTTTTCCCTGGCTTCCCTGGAAATCAGTATGCTTTCTTTTTTATAAGCCCTGCTGTTGTAGCATGTACAAGTGATGTATGACTAGAATCAGCCTGTAATGGAATCTCTAGAGTTTTTGCTAATAGTACATGGATAGCAATCAGACTAATTATGATTTTTATTTTAGTCAATCCATGTTAAAGGTTAATGTGAGCTAAGTAAGTGCGCTGTATTTGTACCAAAATGTTTTTGCATAATTGCGTATGACTCATTGTGCAGAAAGGCCAGCTTTCAGTGGAACAAGGCAACTGATTTTTTATTGACTGATTTAAATTTGTTTGAACCATTAAAGAGCAAATAATGTTATTCATGTTGTGGATTTGGCCATCTGGTAATGTGCTAGTGTGTTTCATGTGTTAATTTAGCCCATGAAGTGTGTAAAACACAATAAATTCAGTATACAATTAACTGAAATGTAAATGTATATCTGTGGTTTCTTCATATTATGTTTATTATCAGTATAAGTTTCACATATTTTCTTGTATGTTAAAAGCGTTTATGCTTACATATAAATTAGGGGTGTGACGAGACGCTTTTCCCATGAGACGAGACGAGACACGAGACTGGGTTCACGAGAACGAGACGAGACGA
>JBBPDE010000148.1:6568745-6583599 GCA_037974605.1 Nannopetersius ansorgii | reverse complement strand
TTTCATTTTAAACAGTTTAATACATCACCCTTAAAGAAAATGTAAAGATAAACCCGAGGTTTAAATACGGAAATGTCGAGAGAGAGAGAGAGAGAGAGAGAGAGAGGGAGATACAGAGAGAGAGAGAGAGAGATACAGAGAAAGATAGAGAGACGCGTGCTCCGGAAAAGTCACGAATGTGTGTGAGAGAGAGAGAGACGTGCGCTCTGGATCCGTGCACTCCAGAACAAGAGAGAGTGATACAGAGAAAGAGAGACAGACGCGTGCTCCGGAAAAGTCACTAAGAGAGAGAGCGCACGAGAGAGAGAGGGCTATTTGCCCTTTCATGCAAACTGAATTTCTTTCCGTTTTCTTCACAGGCGCAGCTCTTAGTAACGCAAAGATATATCGTCATGTTCTCGCGAGACCAGACGCATCTGGCGAGACAAATCTGATCTTGCGAGATCTCGTACCACGAGAGACACACCCCTAATATACATCCATCATTCAAGCCCCCCAACACCCCCCTATGTCAGACTGAAGCTACTGGGTCCAGTGACATTTACATTTATTGGTTTACCGTGTATTGGTTTACTCCATTTGTATGCATTACAGGTTGCAGTTACTGTGTGCCCTTGCCTTATGACAACAAATGCAGGCTGCCTCTCAAGAAACCATTTCTTGATGTTATTTCCAATAAATAAATTGTTTCAAATAGAAAAACAACATGAAATATTTTGTAAAGTGTTTCATGCAAAACTATAATAGAAATGAGTAAAAACAGAAAGTGAGATATTAAGCCTAATAGTGTTCTAACCAAAGGCAGCATAGTTAGTGCTGTATGTGTGTTTTAATCAGTTGCAGGATCTTGCTCAGTACAGCAATACAGAGTGAATGGAGAGAAAATAATTTTTCTGCATGTCCATGTGTGCATCTGTATGCCATCTCTCTAAAACGTGATGTGTGGAGGAACAGCTGGCTCTGCCCAGTTATACAACATTTGTCTCTGTTTTCTGGAGTGCACTCTGTTTCACCGAGGGCATCCAGGGATTCAGTGATACACCATGCAGTTGCATTTGTTGAATAGGAAATCTTCAGCTTTGGCCTAATCTGATTTAGGCATTGAAATGTTCTTATGAGTTACTATGCTGCATTGTTGCTTGTAACACTCAATCTCAATCTGTCTGGGCTCCTGGATCAGAAGTGATAGCCTTAAGATAGACTTAACCAATATATATATATATATATTTCTACATGTATATGAATATTTAACATCAGTGTCTAATAAAATTATGAATATTTTTTTCAAACAATTCTTTCTTAGGATGTAATTGGTGGGAAAAAAAACTGAAGAAAAAGACTTTGTTTAACATGAATAAAATGCAATTATCTGGTAACATTTACTGTTACTGTTACTGATATGTAGAAATGGATTCAGGCATCTTTGTTCATGTTAAGAATTGGGTCTGGATGGTTTGTAGACCCACAAGAGTATAGGATGTTATTTTCTTGGTTCAGAAATGGTTACTCTTATTCCCTTCCAGTGTTCCGATCCTTAATTCTTATTATAATTAGAAATAGTAATAGCAGTAGTGATTATAGGGGTTCAAGCACTTTTTCACAGATAGGCCCAAATTTTGGACGTAAAACATTTCCTATTTAACTGTGACCACAAATACTTGCCGGCTGCTTTAACATGAGGCAGAGAGTATGAGTATGTTATATTTTGGCTTGAATCTTTAATATTTTTTTTCCAAATGTACATAAGCCGGTTCGGATTATGTCCCAAGCGTAGTCATCACTTTGTTTAAATGGCCCTTGTTGGACATCCAGTGTTATGCAACGCTGTTCTTGTTTATTTATTTTTTGCGGGGTGTGAGATAAGCCGGTTTAAGAGGGCTTTTAGCTGTGTCAGCCTCACCATGCCTGCTTCAATCAGCAGTGCTGCTCAGCATGCTTGCCGCATGCTTGTCCTGAGCACATGTGTGCTGCATGGCAGAGAGGGCACTCCACGCCCAGCCTCTCTGCAGGCTTCCCTGCTCACTGTCCACCCCGCTTTAGCCAAGGCTGCGGAACTGAGAGGCATTTCTGCAAACAGTGAAAATGGACGGGATGGTTTTCAAGATGGTTGATGCTACTTTTTTCAGCTATGTTGTGTGCCTTTGTCCATTTTGTAAAAAGATAACATTATATCATACATTGTCGGAATCCACATTAGCAAAGTTATTTGAAATTACATAACAACATAACAGTTTCTATCGTAAGTACAGTGATCATCCATCCTTGTGAGAGGTGAAAGACATAGAAGCTATATATGATATGGTATATCATATGGTAGAATCAAATGTACTTATAGATATCATTCAGTTATTATGCACACTGGACCCTTTTAGATAAGCCCCTGTTTGTCACAATGAAAATCTCTCTCATACTTATGCGCACATGGACACACGCACGCCAACGCATAGGTTTATGGCAGGAGTGTTTGTTTCCCTACAGTCACATGACCTATATCTGTACCATCTGTTGCCTTTGCAGGACGACAGTATCCTGAAAGAGATTGATATAAGCAACCATGTGAAAGAAGGCTTTGAGAAGGCCGACCCCACCCAGTTTGAGCTTCTTAAGGTGTTGGGACAGGGTTCCTATGGAAAGGTAAAGGAAAAATACTGAGAACCAAAGCATACCAACCATGCAGTTGCATGTGTCTTGTAATGTTAATAGTATGTAGATATTGGTAAAATTTCAGTGGCCAAGTGGTAATCCTTTAAGAATGGAAAGGACATCAAAAAACAGTGATTAGCCATTATACAGTATCATATTTACCATATTTACAAGGGCCATAACTCTGCTTCCAGAATATTTGAGGAACTTTTTCTATGTTGTACAATACCCTGTGTTGTTTTCCCATAGGTGTTTTTGGTGAGAAAAATCAAAGGCTCCGACACTGGACAACTCTATGCCATGAAGGTGTTAAAAAAGGCAACTCTGAAAGGTAATGATTGTGTTCGCATGGAGCACTGATTTTGAAAAATGTAGTTACAGAAAGTGCATGTGTATGTGGCATTTTGACCTTTTAAACCGAGTTTGTACTGCTGTAGCACTGCATGTGTTAACTGTGAGTCATAACTGTAGTGCTAAGAGCTCTCTCTCCAGCGGCTTTTTAAAAGGATCTGAATCATCGTGAGATTAGCAAGAGGGAGAAGCTGGCTCAAGCACCTGGGCCATCCTACAGTGTGGCCATTTTTCCTGCAGGGCCAAATCCCCTATTCCCCTCACTGTTACCATTAAAAAGAGAAGAGAAACAGTACATTCAGATTCAGATGATTTGTTTATCAAAGGCACCTGAGGATGTATTTAAAGATGCGATAAGTAGTGTTTTGTGCTTTGCTTGTTCAGTCAAATATAATTAACTTTCCCTAAGGATGCAATAAAAAATAAAAAGCATCACTATGGCTAGTTGAGTATGTGGATTGCCCTAAGCCTGAACTACTCATCTTTTTCCATTACCTGCCTGTAACTCC
Organism: Nannopetersius ansorgii; assembly: GCA_037974605.1. Classification (NCBI taxonomy): domain Eukaryota; kingdom Metazoa; phylum Chordata; class Actinopteri; order Characiformes; family Alestidae; genus Nannopetersius; species Nannopetersius ansorgii. The sequence continues at coordinate 6,580,096 of JBBPDE010000148.1, read as the reverse complement.
ACTACTATTTTGGTAAATAATTGAATATTTGCCCAATCTTTCAATGTCCTCTAGCTTTAAAATGTTCATTATTGCTCCATTTTAGAACGGTTTAAGAACAATATGATGTTCTGAACAAAATGCTGTCTTTCTGTTCATGTTCCCTTTATTGAGTCACACTGTAATCAGAATAAACAATTTTTTTGCATCTGAAGTCATTATGTTGAAGTACAGTGTGTGCCTTGCGGACAGCCTATCCTGCAACCTGTCCACAACCCACGTAACTTGCTCACTTGCTGTAGCCATGGTTACTTTTCGTAGTCTTTTTGACTTGGGAGTCATCCTTAGCAGTTGCTTTTGTGGAAGTTCTTGGTGTACTTGTGAGTGAAAATGACACCACCAGCGATAGTGACACCTCAGACAGCAAAAGTGCAGCGTTCCAACAGGCACATAAGCAGGATGGTCCCAGAAGTGCTGAGCCAATCCAAGCAGCACCCGTGTAACTAGATTACACCAGCTTTCATTCGTGGATTGCTGAGTTAGCAGTTTGAGCGAAGTGAGTGTATTAGGCCCAATTATATGTCTAATTTCAAAGGCTTGTGGGACACTGAGAATGAAATGGAATTCTTACATTTTAGTAATAAAGAATACAAACTGTCCCTGATCTTAATAGTGAGGACCCTCAAGACTGCCTTTTGTAACCCCTTCTGTCCTCGTTTTTCCTTTCAAGTGCGGGACAGGGTGCGATCCAAAATGGAGAGGGACATCCTCGCTGAAGTGAATCATCCTTTCATAGTGAAACTTCACTATGGTAAGCAACCTCCACTTCTTTTAGGTCTGCATTTTGGCACTGTCAACACACCCTGTTATGAGTCTGTTACATTATTATTATGTTGGGATTTTTTACAACAAAAAAGCAACTAAAGGCAGCACTCACTATACATTTTCGCCATAGGTTTTGGTGGCGAATAGCTCCCATGTATTCCAGAAAGAGTTGCTTTACAAAAGGGAGCTACATGCGTCAGATGGCCACTCTTAGCATTCCAGCCGAGTGCGTGGCGAGAGAACAGTGCTTTGATGTGACGCTTCTATTTGTTGTCTCCTGCAGCCTTTCAGACGGAGGGAAAACTCTATCTCATCCTAGACTTCCTCCGAGGAGGCGATCTTTTCACCCGCCTTTCCAAAGAGGTCAGTTTGTCTGAGGCAATTTAATTGAATTCATGCCAAAATTATGCCTGCACTGTTAAATATCTATAGATATTTTGTGTGCACCAGTGTGTCCAAAACTGGAGAAAAAGGACTAGGCTTCATGCAAATTATAGTGCGTTCACAACTGTTTAAAATGGTTAGAGGTTTCACATTAGAGGTGCACAACAAGAATAGGTATGACTGTATAATACAATGCACCTATGAAAAAATTTAAGAGATTACACATTTATATCAGTCATATTAGTTCACAAGCAATTATTAAACAGTTGGCCAAAAAAAGCAAAAAATGAATTTTTTTCAAATGTCAGATTTAAATGTCAGATTATTCTCATACAAAAAATGTTTAAGGTTTTCTCTGTAGTAGGCTTTGGGAGATTATGATAATTACTGACAACAGATCAAATCAGATATTCAGTATAAATTTTGATCAGGCCTAAAGGAAGCAGTTCTGTGGATAAAACAGACATTAATACATTTATCTGACTATGTGGTTTATGTGGGGGTGGTGGTATGATTTTTGCTTTTCTGAAGTCTTTAAAGGGATTGACTTCGATTGTAAAAATTTAGCAGCAGCAACTTTCCCCCGACATTTACGTGAAAGTGGTAGTCACTTATTGGTGGTTACAACTTCACATCCCCATAACCTTGTGAAGAGAAGGTTGTCTAATGGATTTTCATCTAGACAGCAGAGTAATTAAAGGCATGTCTGGCAGCTATATACACCGTGTATAATTGGAACCCAAAGTCCTTTGCTATAATTCCCCCTAATGGAGTCTTTGGTTCACCTGATTGCATCACTTATCTTTCCTATCTTTTAGATACCACAAAAATGCCATTCTAGGATTTGGGCCTTGTTCCTTCAAAACTTGAATGGGAGATGGATCAGGAACACAGCAGATTATTGATGTCAAATCTGTAGTTGTCACAGAGACTAATATGTTATTACTGGGTTTCATAGTCCAAGTGAAGGACATTTACTGGTGTCGTAGCTGTGAAACACAACAGAAAGTCAGACATTTCCAGAAGAGTTGTACACTGTATTTTTCTTTCAGTAGAACATTGATTGTCTGTATGCACAGAGGGCTTCATAGTGGATAGGTCTGTGTTTGTGGCTCAGCTTTGAGCAGTCTCTGTTTACTGATTTGGAGGTCATTCTGTACTCTCATTGCTTGTGCAAGTCCTTTTCCTTTTTATAGAAATACCCAGTTCTGAATTATACATGGAAGTGTCTAAATAAGCAATAGACTTTAGAAGTCTCCTTCTGATTACATCATAATTATGAAGGCTTAGCTTGTGCCGGTGTTTGTCTGACACAATGTGAACAATTCTGCCTGCACTTAATTATTGCAGAGGTCATTTCATCTACGTGAAGTACACAGACTGAAATGGCCAAGAATAACTCGTTGCGTTGGAGATATCATAAGAACAGTAAAGTTGTTGCTGAAACTCCTATAATGTTGTGCCTTCAGAACAGATAATGGTTGCTAAGATTAGATGATGTTGCTATCCTCAACTGGTGCATTGCTGTCTTGTCTTAGTTTTTGTTCAGATGTACAACCAAGAACAAAATAATTTTACTATAGGTTTTTTAAACAGCAAAGTGGCAGGATTTAGGACAGTTTTTCCTGTTTTTTAGTATCTCAATCTTTACATTCGATATTGACCGTTTTGGGTGTACTATTAACAACATTGCACAAATCTAAAGGATATTTTTTTCCTTTCTGTGAAGCAAGATCCACAACAGCAACTTCTCATCAACGTCAAACCATAATGACCTCTTAGAAACTTAATGTTCACCATTTAAAAACACAATTGTGGTGTCCACTGAACGTTTAGCATGCTTTTTCTTTTCTTTTCCCTTATAATATAAACTCATATTTCAGTTTACCATCACAATTATATAGTTATGAGCACACTAAACCATGATCTAAAGCTGTAGACATTTAATCACTTGAAAAAAGTTACAATACAATTACTGGAACATGACAGAACCACAGTGACCGCTATTATATACAAACTGTTTCCAAGGGCGCAAAGACAAATCATCTTGGAGGTCACTAAAAAGAGAACATCTTCTGTTGAGCCTTGGCTAACTCCACACCAGTATGAAAGGGACATGGCAAAAGTGTCATTCATGGAAGGTCACCCAGGCAGAAAGCACGGCTAACCAAAAGAAATAACAGTAAAACATCATAGATCTTGATTACATAGATTTCCTTGGGTAAACTCCCACTTAGCTTGCATTGCCTGCGTTTTTATAGTCCAGATGGGCCTCAGCAATGCAACCTTTATTGCATTTTCAGACTAGGCAGAAAAATGCTGAGATTTTCAGTCCCTCTGTCGTAAACAGCTCCCCGCAGAGTTCCTTCAGCCAGAGCTTTTCTCTAGACAGTGATTAATGGGAGCCATTGGCCGTTCTTATTACCTCAGATAAAATACCCTCCATATTTACTAGTACCAGCTTCATTGCCAGCATCGCTCTCGGTAAGTTAGACTGATTAATTACACTTGGACCAATACATGCATCGTAAATTGAGCTTTATATGAGGATAATAAGACGATATGTGACCAGACAAGGCGGTCATAGATATTTTACTTGTGCTACCACATTGCTCATCCTACAGCTACTTAAGGAGAAGATTTACACAAATTTGCATATAGCAGGACCAAGCCACTAAAGTGATTTTTTATAGATAGAGGGGCAGTCCGTACATTCAATATGGATAAATCCATCATTGACTTGTTGCTGCTACCCAGTAAATAAAGTCAGTTTATGGTGTTTCAGGTGTCCTATTAACATTGCTTTTAATTCAAACCGTCTTCAACTAATAACATTTGATTGTATGAGCTTAGACCACTTTCTGTGGCGTGAATCTTTATTTAATCGTCATTCTCTGAGCAGAGGTACGCTTCAGGAAGAGAGATGTGAATTAATTACCGCCGGTGGTGAAATCAGTCATCTGCCAGCAGCAGCTGCCATGCTCCTGCCTGGAAATTGTTACAATCTGTGCAAGCCAATTTTCTCTTCTCAATATGCCACTATCTATCCCCTGATGCGTCCTGTGCAGAGGCTAAATAAATCTCCCAGTGGTTAAAATTAGCTGTGTAACAAGCTGAGAGTGGAATCCTTCCAAAAAATAAAAGAATCTTCATTTTTATACCTGTAGGACAATCATAATACAAATAGTAACATGGTTGAGAGTGTAGCTTAGCCATATCCAGCTTCTTCTTATGATTTACAAAGCCATCATTTCTCACTGAAAGAATGTTCATTTTCCCTGTCCTTTTGCTGTTCATGTTTCTGACAGGTGATGTTCACTGAGGAGGATGTGAAGTTTTATCTGGCTGAGCTGGCTTTAGCTCTGGACCATCTTCACAGCCTGGGCATCATTTACCGTGATCTCAAGCCTGAAAAGTGAGTGAAATTAAGGAGTGTATCATGTTCTAAAGCAAAATCAAATTAAAAGAATTTTCTCCAAATGTAATCAACCCCCCAAAACCTGTTTGTTACATGAACTTTGCTTTTTATACAGGTTTTTTTGAGAATTTTATTGATGTAAAATATTGCTTTTATTCATGTATCTACATATAAATAAAATAATTTGTTTAAGATAAATAAACCAGTACAATTGCTTTATCCATTATAAAATAATTCCAGTTTTTAAAATCTTATTGACCAAGATGTTTTTGAAGCTGTTGCATAATACTCCACACATTCACATGTGTGGAATGTATTGTAGTTTTCTAATGAGGTACTACATAGAAAGCCAGGAGCCATTTCGGATTAAGTATTAAAAGGATTGTACATTGATGTTAGCTTATGCTAATATAAGACCGGAAATCTCACAGAGACACCAGTTAAAAATAGCCCTGTTGTTGTGCTGGTAATTAAATAATCAAAAACTACCCTGCATTGTGCCTAATACCAGCTTTAACCATCAACTACATTAACCAGTGCAAGACCAAACTTGGGATATTAAGCATGTCTGATCAACTACATATGGACTAAGGTAAAACCACATCAGTTTGTTTTTTAAAAACTACCACTTCAGCCCTGTCACTCAAAGACACTATTCAACAGATTGTGGACTAAAGACCCCCAGACAGAGACCTAAGTATAACTTTAATCAGAATCTGCCAGTCTAGCTGAGCTGATTTAACCACCCAGAGAGCACTGCTTGACTTTGAGTGGAAAATGCCCCATCCAGGTGCTATGGTGCGATTAACACAGCAGCTGTGTACTGCAGGATGTAGGAGCACTGGCTTTACTTTTTCTCCTTACAGACAACTGAAATCCACACCTTTCTTCTGCACTGGTAGACAGTAACACTCCAAACATGGATTCCTTTTCAGCTGAGCTCTCCAGTTTGCTCCAATAATAATAGAATGCCAAGCTGACTTGTATTTTAAATCAGCTCTCAAGAGAGAGGGTCAATGAGAGATAATGAAGTGGTGCTCATTGAGAGTGCAAGGGAGGCATCTTCTGCCCTTCCTCGTTGTCCCTGAAGGACACTTGGTGGGGGTGTGAGGAGGTGCAGTGTGGGGCTTAGTGGGGAGCTGAACACAGGACACTATTCTAAAGCAAGCTGTGAATGATTAATGACCTGTAGCAGAAGGCGGTGTGTAGGACACCAGACTACTCCAAACACATCTTCAATCGTATCAGCCTGCAAGAGCCTTAAGCAAGGTGCACAATTAGCTGAGAGGGTTGTTCATGAAAGCTATACAGCGTATTCTCCTATGGCTATTGGATCCACTCTTGCTGCAATAATTAGTCAAATTATTGTATTTTTTATCACAAAATATAAATGTGTTATTATGTATTGCCAGCAGTGGCCGATAAAGCACAAAAGCATGTTCCTAACTGAAATTAGAAATACCCTTTTTAAAATATCACTTGAGTAATGGTAAGTCCCTATATCTCAAATTGTACTGGAGTTAAAAAAAAACAAGTATTTGATTTTTAAACATACTTAAATACTAAAGTAATGCAAGGTATTTATATCTTTTAATGAACTTTGATGAGCTTTGAGGATGAGAAAACAAGGTCATGTGTTTGTTGTTAATTGGTTTTAAATAGCACTTGAGAAATCTAACCTGCGACTTAGGTGGAAGCAAAAACCTTAATTGAAAAAAATCTGTCAAGGCTTCTGAGACTGTAAGACATGAAGCAAGCACTTCTCAATATAGATAATCCAAGGTCTTAGGTCTTTTCTTTGGAACTCTCAACACAGGTTTTTACTGGGGCTTAAGTCCAAGAACTAGGACGACCATGTCAAAAGCTTAATTTTGTGGTCATCGTGGGATTCTGAGATATGTTTTGGATAATTTTCCTGCTGGAGCATCCAACCATGACCCAGTTTTAGCTTTTTGGCGGAAGCGTCCAGATTTTCATTTAAAATTTCCTAGTAGTTGATGGTCCTGGTAGAGTCTCTAATTCCATGTGTCCTGACATGATTCGTAGAACGTTTGGAAAACAGCTTTAAAACATCCCTGATCCTCCACCATACTTACTTAATAGCAGTGATGAGCTCTTTCTCTATAACTTACCCTGAGTGCTTGTTATGAAAAAGCTCTATTTGATCTCACCTGACCTCAGAATCCCCTTATGATTTTATTTGATTTCATCATTTTATGTACCAAATTGGCTTCACATATGGTTAGTTTTCTCACATTTTCTGTGAAATTATACGAATTAACCACAATTACATATTTGACATAAAGACATGTAAATACATCTTTATAATTACATGACTGACTGTATGTATATAGGATATTTAAAATAAGGTACTTTAAATTAAATAAAAAGTCAGTTTTGCACTTTGTCCACCACTTGTCAGTAACACTATTTGTGTTTTTGTGTTTTTAAATAAACGTTTTAAATTCTCTTTTTTTTCAAGCATTCTTCTTGATGAGGAAGGTCATATAAAGATCACTGGTAAGGAAAGTTCTCTTTCTTCCCTTCACTTGGTTAAAGGTGTTTGCTTTGTTAACGGTTTTATATTGCTCTTGCTCCCTCAGATTTTGGCCTGAGTAAAGAAGCAATAGATCATGATAAGCGGGCGTATTCTTTCTGTGGGACCATTGAATACATGGCCCCAGAGGTGGTCAATAGAAGAGGGCATACACAGAGTGCTGACTGGTGGTCATTCGGAGTCTTAATGGTATGTCTATGAGGCTTCAGCTACAATAAAATATTTCATACAATAAGTGTAAATTTGTCATACATACATGACACCACAGCACACATTGTGAACAGCATGAAATTCTTCCTCTGCATTTAACCCATTCACCAAGCAGCAGCCAGCCAGAAACACAGTGTTCGGGGATCAGTATGTGGGGATGATACCTTACTCAGGGGTACCTGAGAGGTGCCACTAGCAGTCCTGGGATTCGAACCTCCTGCCTTCTGGTCAGGGGACCAACTCCTCAACCACTTGGCCACCAGCCACCTAACTATAGAAGCCTTAGGATGTCTCCTCAGTTAACCTAATAGGAAATCCTCCAGCCTACTGCAGTTAACCAAGTGTAATCCTCCAGTCTACTGCAAAATTAGCAAAAAACATGCTTAGGACTTTCTTAGTTAATGATTAAGAGTGTTTAAATGATTTAAATATTTTTTCCAAGACTCAGATTCTCCACTTGCTTTTTCCCTTCCATAATTAATGTCTGACTCCAGTATAAAAACCTGTAATGTGAGTCAGCTGCAGCTTCAAAAACAGAAACTGTTGGAGGCACATATAGACATATTCGAACCCAGCATTTATATTTTTGGAAGAATGTCACAACATTTTTTTTCTGAGACAAATGCAACCAAATTTTGCAGCTCTGCAAGTCTAAAAAAGAAGTGTAGACAGTTGTTTTCGCACCTAGCTCGGCTGGAGCTGATTCTGCTGGAGGGAGGATATGCCCTTTGAGAATTCTCATTTCCCACAGCTTAAACGTCTTGATGACTCAGTGGCATTGTTGGGCCAAATGACATTTAGCACGGCGCTCGGCCCTGGCTGAGCAGATAAGAACCAACACTCTCACTTGCAACTACAGCAGCTTTTAAAGAATTAAAAGAATTAAATGTCAGAGTTAAAACAGGGCGCTTCTGTCCTCTAACTGCAGGTGAATGCCTGTTCATGCTTTTCGATGCCTCCAGCACTGAACGAGGTCTGCACTGATTGCTAATAGCAACAATTGGTTTATATTAGACTGCATACACAGTCGTATATTGAGCTGTAAACAGAATCCTTCCCACATATGGATTATATGTGCCACCATCCGTGAACGGGTGATGTCATTCCATTGGTTTCCCCTTTGAAGTACTGAACAGCGAATGGATAAATTTAGCAACAGCTCCATCTAACTGATTGTTGGCCGAGCTCCAAGTATCCACAGCACCGTGCTGCCCGAAAATGTGCTCACTCACTCACAGGGAAAAATAGATTACATAACTCCAAGCAGAGGGTGAGGACACCAGCTGGGCTGCTGCGAGAGCTGTTGCTGTAAAATACTGCTGAGTTTATACCATCATTGTAATGTGTGTGATGAAAAAAAAATGAACCTGATAACTTTAAAGCCTGACACTGCTATTACTGTCTTCCCTACAGTTTGAAATGCTGACTGGATCTCTGCCATTTCAAGGCAAAGACCGCAAAGAGACCATGGCACTTATTCTCAAGTAAGATTAGTTTAAACATTTGAGCATTTCTACCTTTTGTGTGAATATTATGACATGTGGGGATGATATTTGCTTTTTTTTTTTTTTCAGAGCAAAGCTTGGCATGCCCCAATTCCTAAGCCCAGAGGTGCAAAGCTTACTGCGTGCGCTCTTTAAAAGGAATCCCACCAACAGATTAGGTACAGTATCTGTCTGAGACGCTCACTGTGATGCAGTAATGTGTCATATCAGTGCTCAAAAGACAAATTACAAACCGCATGCATTAACACTGCTAATCACGTGTTAATGGTAATTCCCGATATATAGGTAGGCAGTCACCTATTTTAGAAAGATCATTTGTTATCATGTGCAAGTTTTCAGCCACCCTCTTCCATATCATTGTTCAGTTTTGGGACAAACATATGTTTCAGGTGCCTTGCCATTTATTATGCAAAACTCAATGTAGTTATAGTAGGTATATGGGCAAAATCACTCTCACATAAAGAGATATCACCAGCTTTATTCTTCACGCTTTCAGGCCCTTTCAAAATGAGCCATTTGGATGGAGGGCTCCTGATGACGTCAAAAGGGGCCAATTTGTATAGAACCACACCTCATCTGTCGAGACCCCACACACTAGCTTGTTGCTTGTCATGCCTTTCAGCTGCCATTTTATTATTTTCCAACTTTGTTAGTGTTCCCAGATTGTGCCTCAGGTGACTGCTAATATTTAACAGAGGAATTACTAGAGACTATACAAAATATATATAAAATAAAAACAAAAAAAAACACTCTTGAATGAATGCTATCTGTTCGATAAGTGGTGAGGAGGTTCTTCAGAAATTTTAAGGAATATTAGTAATTGTTATATGCATTGTTTGTTATATGATTTGTGTCCAGTATTTGAGGCATTTTTAACAGATGTAAACCATATTAATTATGTTTGTATAAATATAATCATTAAATGAGAATTAAGCAGAAAAGTAACATACAAACTATACACGACAACAATGAACGTAGGTTGATATTTTTCATGAAGTAACAGTCAAGTGCACATTCAGATTCTTTTTTATATCCTCCTCAAATCAAGCAATGCATCTTAGACAGACAGGGCAGGGATTGATATTTAAGCAGAAGAGATGATCTAGGTGAATGACTAAGTTGCGCTCATAAGTCATGAAGTAGAGACAAGATGCTGAGGCATCTTGCCGAGGATAGCCAGATATGCGTCATCCTCACATTAGCTACCTACTCATGCACAGGCAACTCCTCTCTCACCTGCTGGTAATAAGCTCAAGCATGTGCTAGCCCTTACCTTCTCGTTGTTGGTGGTATTGTGTGACCTAGCCAGTGGGTGGAATTGGGGAAAAATGAAAAACACTGGTGAACTAATAATGTGCCATGAATTGTTTACTTAATTCAGTTTAGATTTACTGGGGCAATGCAATTACTAATTTAGAAACGTGGCTAATTTTTAACTGTAGTCTCTAGGCGTGTTAAAATTGGTCTGAATTATTTTGACCAAAAAAATAATCTTGTTGGATTTCATTATGGCTTTCCTAAAACCATGCACAGACACACCATCTGGGGCTGTAGTCAAAATATTCCCACCATGCTGCAAAAAGCTTAATGACTGGGGTTCAGAGGGCGTGTTTGCATATTGCAGTCTTCTGAAATAGCCACATAATTATGGATAATATTGCAGTAATTAATAATATATTGTGCAACCCTAGGGGAGAATATTAGCACGCACTATTCTAATCTTTGTCCCTCTGTTTAACCTATAGGAGCTGGACCCGATGGTGTGGAGGAAATCAAAAGACATCATTTCTTCGCAACTATTGACTGGAATGTAAGTGTCCTCTCCTAAATACTGGTACCAGATGTTTGGGTGTAGTTTCATGATAAAGGATAAGCTGAGGATCTCACAAGATCTCAGGATAAACTGAGGATCTCTCTCTCTCTCTCTCCCTCTCTCTCTCTCTCTCTGTCTGTGACATACACATACATGCACAGATTTTACATAAACCTTTCATATGATGGGCTAGACTCAGACTGTACTGTCTTCAGATTACAAGAGTTGTTTTCTTAACTTTTTTTTTAATTTTTTTTAGATTTTGAGTTGCTATTTCTCAGTCCAATCACCGGTTCAAAATGTTAATAACCTGGCAGGAAATTATTACAATAACATCATAACTGAACTTGCATCTGTTGTTGACCATTGTAGCTTTGAATGAAACTGTGACTAGACAGTGGATATATTTGTTTGTTTGTTTATTTGTTTACAATGCTTGTCTGTCTTCTTGTACAACAGAAATTGTACAGAAAAGAGATCAAACCTCCATTCAAACCAGCAGTAGGCAGACCAGAGGACACCTTCCATTTTGACCCTGAATTTACCTCACGCACTCCAACAGGTAACTGTTAAGTGAAGTGAAAGTGACCATTTGTCATACGTGAACACACCACAGCACACAGTGTGAACAGCACGGAATTCTTCCTCTGCATTTAACCC
>JBBPDE010000148.1:6535519-6564272 GCA_037974605.1 Nannopetersius ansorgii | reverse complement strand
ATAGTATATTTTTGTATATGTATAATGCATGTAATTTGTCCTGCCTTCATTTTAAGCTTGACCTTGGGATGGCATTGCAGACATAGCCTTTTCAGACCTTATTCTGCAGAAGCTCACTTATGCATGCCTCCTCAAAAAAAAGGTGAAACTATTGGGGAAAACAGCCTCCTATTGCATAAGCTGATCTGATTCTGCCAGAGGTATCGTACCAAAGTGAAGAGTGAAGAGTGAAGGCTATTGATTTGGGAGAACACACAGGTCTCAGAATGACAGACAGGGACAGATGTTCTGATCTGACGTTGCGCTGAGCTCATCTGTACGCTTCTATTGAACATACACAGCATGAGGCTGTTAAACCCCTGCCATGAATCGGTATTGATTTTTAAACTCACTGTATTTTTTGTGCATGCTTGAATTTTTTTCACTCCTGTGACTTGCTGTGAAGCAAGAAATAGGTTTTGAGCAAAACATTTGTAAGAAATGGAATGCCATCCTCTAAGGGCATGAAAATTATATGTTTGATAAAAGGAAAAATTAGAACACTGTACAATCCTGCTGAGAACATGGACAGATTATAAGCATTTCATAGCTTAAAGATAATGAAATTAGCTTATGTGAACATTACACATCTTAGCCTTTATTTAAGTGAATTGTCCAGGTTAAGGTTTCTTTGAGGGCGCGTATACTAAGGGATGCAGCCAACCTAACTCTAACTGGGTTTCTGTTCTGTGCTGTGTTCCAGCAACTTCATGGCAACAACATCCATTTCACTGATGGCTATGAAGTGAAAGAGGACATTGGAGTCGGCTCATATTCAGTCTGCAAGCGCTGCATTCATAGAATCACCAGTGTGGAATATGCTGTTAAAGTGAGGGAATTTGGACTGTTTTTGCTTTGATCCTCTCCATCTTGGATTTAAAACAGCACACTAGGTTAACTGCACCAGTGAAAAATTTCAATCGATTTCAGAGACATTAATTACATTTTTCAGTAGCATTTTTCATACTTTTCCAGAGCAGTGATGTGACAGTTTTTTTTTTTTCAGATCATTGACAAAGGTAAGAAGGACCCATCTGAGGAGATTGAGATCCTCCTGCGATACGGACAGCACCCTAACATCATCACTTTGAAAGATGTGAGTCAACTTTTAAGAAAAAACATGTATGTCTAACACAGTTCAAGCTAATGCCAATTGAGTGTTTGCAGTAGTAGAATGATGTGATATATTATATTTTGCTATGATTTAGCTTTAGGTGATGTGCTGTCATCCAGGAGGATATGTGCAGACATGCAGAAAACTTTCATCCTGGAGATTTGGGCTTATATCTTGAGAGTCGCTGGGAAGAAAGGAGAGGATGATTTGAATGTCATCAGCATAACAGTTTTTGGAGAAACCATGTTAAAATATATCACTAAGAGAGCGAGTGTATAAGAAAAAGAAAAGGAGGCCAAGCACTGAGAACACTTTGTGGTGCAGGCATAGATAGTTTCCAGGTTACTTGGTAACTGCAACCCTCAAGCTAGGCTACAATCCATTGCCAAGCAGAACAAGTAATTACAAGTTTGATGAGTGACTCCAGCAGCATCTGGCTGACCATATCAAAAGCTGCAGAATAATAAAGAAGTATTAGAACTGACAAATGTTTAGCTGTTTTGACTGCATGAATCTCCTTAGTCACAGTTAAAAGAGCAGTTTCTGATGGATGGACTTCTTTGAATCCAGACTGGTTTAGTTTGGAGAGAACTTTGGAGAGGAAGGAGAGAAAAGAGATTGGTCTGTAGTTGCTCACATCAGTGATGTTGAGTGTGGTCTTTTTTAGGACTGGTATCACTAGAGCAGGTGGAACACGGCCTGTTTTCATGGAGCTGTGAGTAATATAAGGAAGAAGATCCAAGGTTGTGGACAGAAGTGTGGCTGATGGAATTAGATTGAGTGTTGATGTGGTACAGGGAAGGATCATCTGAGCTTGTCAATTTTTTCATCAATGAAGATGGTAAAGTCCACTGACGTCCACTGAGGAAGGTGCAAGGGGAGTCGGAGGTTGTGGCAAAGAGTTTGCATGGGTTTTATGCACGTTTTGCTCACTTAGCTTTGAAGAAGGAAGACTTTGCAGCAGATATCTTAGTGGTAATCTTTAATACAAGAGCCCCATAAGAGACACAATCAAAGTTAAGACTTCTATCCACTGCTCTACATTTTCTTCAGTTGTTGCGGAGTACATCAGATAGCCACAGTGACGGATGTGTGCTGCATGATGACCTAGAAGACAATGGACAAAGCTGGTTGAAAAGGGAGTGGAGATAGGAGAGAAGGGAGTTCCACCATTGACGGAAAAGGGGGAGATGTTTCAGGTGGAATCAAGGTTGACAGGATGGCAGAAGAAAGATCAGATGGAGAAAGTGAGCAAAGATAGTGGTAAGCAGTTGGTGGTGGAGTGGTTGGAGTAGCACTGGAGAGAGAAAGTGGAAAGTGAATGACAAAAGTTAATAGTCAGAGAGATGGAGAGAGGTAACCAAAATGTTGAGTTCAGGAGAATATGGTGAAGACATGGTCATGGACTTGTTGGGGTACAGGGCAAAAGATGACAGCTTGTCATTTGGGAGTTTGAAGTCTCCAGAAAGAATGAGCAGAGGTCGTCATCTGTGATTAAACTGAGGAGGATGTCTAGTTCTTTAATGAAAGTTCCTGCTGCCCTGGGGGAATAGTATATAGCAATGATTTTTGGGGAAAAAATGAAAAAGTTAATGTGTTTTATTTGTGACCATCACATTTATCTATCTTAAGGACCTTATGCTTTGACAAAAACAGCCTTTAATACCCGTGTATAGCACTTCTACTGCTTAAATTAACCTTTGTCGAAAACTCCTGACCAGCTCACTGAAACTTGGACAACAGATTTTATATGCTATCCTCAAGGAAGTCCAAGGATTCTTTATTCCTTTTACAAAACACATGACAACAGAGGATGAGTGGAGAAGAAGACTAAAAGCTGCAGATGCTAACAGATTTGCTTCCACTAACCACCGCTGAGTGTAGCAGCTGCACCCGCCTCAGCTCTAAAGTGGAAGAGCTCAAGGGAAGAGTATCCACTCTGTATCAGATCCAGAAGCCTGAGAGACTGTTGGAAACAATCATATTCTGTGGAGTGGCAGCAACAACCACATTGGAACTGAAGCTGGCTTTGACTGCTCAATGGCGAAGACCCAGCCAATGGCAAGGCCATAGGCAGCCATCCGTAAGCTCCACATTGCACCCACAGGAGCAGTGGACTATAGTTGTGCAATCTCAAATAGAGCTTCATCTCTTGGTCGCCTCCATCCAAAAATATTCAGCTGAATGAGAGCTTTGGTGCTTTGGTGCTTCTGGTTACCTGCAGCTTGTGGAAAGCATCCAGAATTGACTGTTTAAAGATAAAAGACAAAACAGCTGCTCCAGTTAAAGCCAAACTATACATAGTCAAGTATCATTCTGATCATAAAAGTGGAAAATTGCCTTGTCATCATGACAGAGTGTGAAAATTTCCTTACATGCTTTATTAGTATGACAGACAACAGAAGCGCACAAAACTACTTCTACAATATATGTGGATCTCCCAAGGACTCACATAGTCTTGACCACAGATGGCATGCCATTATGCCCATTTTACCCTCTCCACACTATAGAGATTATGTATGCTATTGCACGAATTTTGCTTACTCTTGTAAACAGTTTCTTTTTCTCCAGATGTGTGCCTGGCCTCTTTAAGACAGCATAGCTTCCGAAAGTAACTACGTTAGATCCGTCTAACATACAAAACCTTTAGCCTTATTGTCATTTATATAAAAAATGTAGGATACTAGTTTTAATGCAACCTCCAAGGAACAAGTGGTTTTTGAAAGTTTCACAGTATAGCTTTTCTTCATTTGACAAATGCATTCTTACTGGCTGCAATCCTATGGCCACTGTTTTAGTGCTTTTGGCCTGGGCCGAAAGCAGTGGAGTCTCACTAAAGTTTTAAATTTTAAATCTTTAGTGGCTAGCATCGCTTGTGGTCTGCCCATCTGATCTGTTCTGAAACCAGTTTTCTTCTCACTGTACATCATGCCTCGGACATATCATTTGACAATACGTGCCAAATAGCCAGACTGCTGTCCTATTTATCCAATGTCAAAGACTTCTTACAGAAAGAGTTTTTGATCTTTGGTCCAGAGTATCACAAATCACGAATGCAGTCCTCCTTTGCTTTACTTAAGTCAGTGACAACAAATCTTGGTGGAACTCAAGGGGCATGATTTTAATGATAGAAAAAAAGTCACACATCCCTTTATATCATCACACCTGCTTAATTTCATTCAGTCTAATGCCTTCAACTTACTTAGGAAATCTAAGCGGGTCCTATCATATCATCGCAGTTTTAACATACTGACATTTTAAAAGTAATTCATGAGGCCGTTAACTGGTCTGTTTAATTTGGTTTCTTTAATGTCATTTTATTGTGATCAGAAATTTTAATTGAGTTAGTTGTAATATAATTTTGTATTATATTGTTTGCATTTTATTGGGATTCTAGTTGCTTTATATGAGATATCTAGTGCCTTGCCTATGTTCCTGAACGCTCAGATCATTAGGAACGCATCAGCTAGTTATGCTTAAGGCAAAGACTAAACATTGAGAAGCAATGAGCATTTAGAGCATTAGAAGAGTCCTGACATTAGACACTTTTAAATGTTCCTATTTGGCCAGGCTTTCAGCTAAGCTGAACGCACTGTTAGCTCTGCATTTCAATCCTGCAGCAGCACCTAATTACCCTAATTTATTTTTAATGTGTTTTTATTTCCATGTTTATTTTCATCCGTCAATTCAGTTGTTTTAATTATGCTTTATTCGTTTGTAATTTAATCTCTTCTCCTTTGAATATGTTGCTTTGATTATGTTTTGATCGTGTTTAATTTGCATGTGTGTATCTATTTCTGCATGTACATGCAGCAGCGTGCTCGGAAAAAAATCCCATCGACTCAAGCACAGTTAAAAAAAAAAACTGTAAAAGTTTTTTTTTTTTTTTTTAAACTTTCCAAAAGGTCAGTTTTCAGTTACCCAAAACATCATTTGTGGGTGGATAAAAAGCCCAAATGATTTTAAAAGTACTCATGCACATGAGGACAAGACCTAAGATCCATCTAAGGGATCAGTCTAGCCATCCATTGCCCTAGCCTCCTGAGACCCAGGAGTTCATTTTGTCCTCTGTGAGGCACATGAGTTTTGATTCGATTCAAGCACAGTTAATGCAGTGTAGTCCTACTACACTTTCAAGATGACGTCCTGGGCTTTCTAGTGCTTTCACGTGAAAAAAGAGGAATAGAAAGATTCAATATAGAAGCTAAAGAAACCCCATTTGATTCAAATGATTCAATTATTGTTCACCTCAGCTGCTTTGTCCTCTCAGTGAAGCCTGAAATACACCATTATACTCTCGTTTCTTTTTAAATGCTCTTGCATGGTTGCATAAGCACTGTGCTCTCACCCTGAGTGCAGTAATGCAGTGGGCCAGAAGAAGAGTGAGAGAGCTGTGCGTTGTGTGTTTCTGCAGGTCTATGATGACGGGAAGTATGTGTACCTGGTTATGGAACTGATGAGAGGTGGAGAGCTGCTGGACAGGATCCTGCGTCAGAAAGGCTTCTCAGAGAGAGAGGCTTCAGCTGTGCTATGCACCATCACCAAGACTGTGGAGTATCTGCACTCACAGGGGGTTTGTTCTGTCTCTCTGTTTTAATTATGCACAGACACACTCGCATGCACACACCTATCAGGATTGAAGTTTCACTGACCAAGTATGTTTGCATATACAGGCCATTTGGCTTTGGTTGCACAGCAACTCACAATACACGGTGGGTGAGATTTTCTCTCCACGGTGGGGAAGAGTAGCTAAGGTGCTCTCATTTGTAAGCAGTGGTCATCAATTGTATCCACAAAGGACAAGCCAACTAGTTAACCAGTCAGTCATGTGCAAACTGACCAGTTGCTTAAACTAGTGATTGATTAGACTTGTGAACTTGGCTATAAAATCCAGCAGTTACACTGGCCTTATCTGATGAGACTGTTGACGTCTGTGCTTGAGGTTCACATATTTTTATCCATGATTACTCCATTTGCTTAATAGAGTTATGGCAGCCTAAATTGTTTTGTGCTTTTTGTAAAATAATATCTTGATATAGTATGCTTTCTGGCATTAAGAGACATGCATGTGAGGTGAATTGGAGATTGTAAATTGACCCTGGCTCCCTGCCCAGGGTGAGTCCGGAATAGGCTCCGGATACCTCCCGGATACGTTTACAGAAAATGAATGAATGAATGATAAATTGTCATTTTTATTACAATCTGTCTGTAATTGGTTCGCAGCAAATGTATTTATTAAGCATTCTAGATTCACTTGAATTATTGTAAGCATTTTGTGAACAGCTGGTGAAATTAAGGACACAATTTTTCATTTTATTGTCACTACTGTGACTTTATGTTCCTGTCAAGGTCGTGCATCGAGATCTAAAGCCTAGCAATATCCTGTATGTGGATGAGACTGGAGACCCAGAGTCCATCAGGATCTGTGACTTCGGCTTTGCCAAACAGCTAAGAGCTGAAAACGGTCTCCTC
Organism: Nannopetersius ansorgii; assembly: GCA_037974605.1. NCBI lineage: Eukaryota > Metazoa > Chordata > Actinopteri > Characiformes > Alestidae > Nannopetersius > Nannopetersius ansorgii. The sequence continues at coordinate 6,557,647 of JBBPDE010000148.1, read as the reverse complement.
ATGACACCATGCTACACTGCCAACTTCGTGGCACCAGAGGTATTAAAAATAATCCTGGGTTCTTTCTGTTACTGCTGTTTAGACGTCTAACAGGGTGTTATTTAAGAGCCAGAAAGAAGGCATAGGCCATTTGAAACCAGAATAGATAAAGCAACACGGTCACATTGAAATGTGATACAAATAGTACACACAGTGTAGTACAAATGGTACAAGGTTATCATCTATACCGATATACCTGTACTGGTGTCATGCAGCAATATTATAGCGATACTGCTAAGAAATTGTTGTATTGTAAGCCATTTCCTGTTTGGGTTTTTTTTTGCTGGTTAATTTGAATTATTAACTATTAAAAATACAGAAACTATGAGATACTACAAAAATACTGTAATAAAGCTTAATTTTAGTAATGCTCTATATTATCGAATGCTGAGAACACATTTTTTAATGATTGGTTTTCATCATTGAATACAGCAGAATATTTTGACATGATGCTGTATGTGCTGCAGGTCCTGAAGAAACAAGGATATGATGCTGCCTGTGATATATGGAGTCTAGGAATTTTACTGTATACTATGCTGGCAGGGTGAGTAACCTGTTAAAAAAGCTGAAATCACTCTATTGTGGTCAAAAGGTTTTACATGCACCTTTGTCATTCATTTTTAATGTTTAATGCCTGTGTTAGTCGTCCTGCGTGGTGGCACGATGCGCTCTTTTGCTATGATGGTGTGGACACAGGTTAATAAAGTTCTAATAATAAAACATTTTCATGACCCACAATATGTACCATTTATTTTGTTTTTCTGTGGATTGGTCAGAATATAAAAAATGCCCCAGCAAAACAGTAGTGCAACATTAATAAATAAATTAGATAAATTAATGACCTAATGGTTTGAGATCTGTTCGGCTGAATGATTTACTCAGAAAAGTGTATCATAACACTTATCTATAGCATTCTAGATCGAGATTTAGTGTCAACCCTGTTTGACCATTCCCGAGTCTCTCTGTTAGCTCATTATTAAGTTCTTCACAAGCTAATCAGGAAAACATTGTAGAAACAAGTGAGACAATCCTTGAAATGTTCTGATTCTGTTGAATTTCTTTAGGAAGAAGAGGTTTTCAAACTGCCACACTCTGCATTCAGCTAGGACCAGTCACGTTAATCCCAACTGCTTATTTATACAGTAATACTGCACTTCTGTCTATTTTGACAACGCACTGAAATTAACAGCTAGAAATGTACTAAAGCAGTGATCTTAAGGAAAGTGAGACAGCGTGTGAGACAGAATGTTCAACAAACATGAAAGGTTCTTTTCTAAGCAAAGTATAGGATGTAATACATGATGTTTGGTCACGAATGAAATGCTTTTTTTGATTTAATTTTGCTCTAATGTTCCAAATGATTAGGCATTAGCATCACTACTGAATCCTCCAGTACTGGGGCCCTCCAGGTATCATTAAGATTGGACACAAAGATATAAAATACCAAACCACTGTCCTCTGCAATACACTTTTGCTGGCTTTCACACAAGCATTGCAATATTTTCACATTAGCATTTAAGGGCTCATCCCTAAAGTGTCAGCCATTGAGAAGAAGACCATGAAATTTATTTTATTGTCAATTGTGACTTAAACATTTTGCATGTTTTTTATGGTAAGAAGAAACACTTCTAAATTTTACCGTGACAATGCTTTACTGTGATAATACTTTACTGTCTATACTTTAGATCAAATCTTTACAGTGCAGGCTGAAGGAAGATGAAAACACAAGAGAGGATTTATTTAGATTATTTCACTGGTAATTCCCCATTGATGTTCTTTGCAGCATTGACCACTGATCTGCTCTTACACAGATCAGGTCACAGATTGGTTTGTCAAAGCTTATGGCTGGAGTAATAATATCTGCAATGATACAGACTTCCATTCAGTGTTCCCACTGACATAACGCAGATATTTTGAAATATGCTCTCTCAATTCGACAGCTTGGCCTCGTAGGAGTGTTTCAGCTCCAAAGCCGTTCATGCAACACCTGTCTATACTTTAGATAAAATCCGCTGCTGACCCATCTCCCAGCAGTATAAACAAGTGAACACACTTTTCAGAAGCTCTCCCCCTCCCACCACCGCTCGTACAAAGACTAATTTCTACGTCAGGGTCGCAGGGATTACAGGGTAAACCGGGGTCAAGTTAGCTGCTGGCACACAGAGTAACTGTGCTATCGGAAATCGAGCCATGCTCAACAATTTAATGTTCCTGTCAGTTTGCTGAGCTTTAAATCTCTGTGTAATCAGGACATCTGAAAAGCCGCATTTTATCTTGTTCAACCTGGCCACATGTGGTGTCTAAAAATAGCACCTTGAAAATAGACTTTAACCAAAAAAAAATATTTTTTTTGTTTTCTGTGATATTTCTCACCTTGTTTTGCCAGACAGACTCAAGCAAATGTGATTTTGCACTCTAAATCTTTCAAACCCTGTGTCCCTGCAGATTCACACCCTTCGCCAATGGACCGGATGATACCCCAGAGGAGATCTTGGCCCGAATTGGCAGTGGCAAATACATTTTATCTGGGGGCAACTGGGACACGGTTTCTGACGCTGCTAAGGTGAGAGTACATAGACACATTTGGAGGTAATGGTGGCACCCTTGAAAATGATTACACATCTGATTGTAGAATTACTCTAACATTATCTTCTTTAAAACAATCATCTAAAACCTTTTATTCACAGGACATTGTGACAAAAATGCTGCATGTTGACCCTCACCAACGGCTGACTGCCCCTCTGGTCCTTCGCCACCCCTGGATTGTAAATCGAGACCAGTTATCCCAGAGTCATCTGGTTCGACAGGATGCACAGTTGGTCAAGGTAAATCTCTTTGTTGCTACCCAGACCTCAGCATTACATCTTTATTCCAGGATATAAGTGTCAAACACATATCCTGGAGGCCACAACAGTCATTAATATTTTCTTCTTCTAACACTTAACACAGTACAGTTCTTTGAAGCATTTGTACTTATCGGAAAAACTGAATAAGGTGTGTTTAATGAAGCAGAATGCTAAATTCTGCAGCGTGTGGCCTTTCAGGGATAGTGTGTTGTCTATTTGTCATTTATAATGTAAAAAGGTACAATAGTGCCACCACCTGGTTGTCTGAAAAAAAGCACCTTGAAGAATCTCCCCTCAAACGTTGCTCAAGCTGGATTTGTGTTTAGTTTATGTGCAGTTTTATGAATAAAAAAAAAAATTACAATAGTATTCCGATTTGGTGTCATCATAAACAATACTTCCATTGGGTGGGAAGATTTCAAGCGCCCCGAAGCAGGTGAAGGTGAGCTTCCTAAAGTTATTTAAAATTTTGTCTGTACCATCTAGCTCAATTGGTTTAATAATATGCAATAGGAAACCACAGCTAATTATCCCTGTAAAGATGCACCACATGAATTCTCTCAGACTAATTATAAAAAAGGTAAGAGGGAAGCAGTCAGTCACTTAAGATGAACTGAAAGCGCCAGGAGCAACAGTTACGCTGAGTACAAAAAGCAGTGAACTGAACCGCAGTCGTCTCCTTTATTTACACCCCACACACACACTATACCAAACACCTCTGTTTAAAAAGATACAAAGAGATGTGTCCACAAGAAATTAGACCAATCAGAATTCTTTTGAAACAAACTGCTGTGGTAGATCGGTAGTAGTTTGGCTTGTCAAGTTTGGAAAATAATTGCAAATACTGGGGGCTTATATTCCTCAATGGTTGGAGCAAGACAAACATGATGAAGTACTAGACATTAGAACTGAACACAACACAGTAAAAAACAATCACAAGACTGACTGATGAAACATTTGTGTGGCTTATTGACCAGAATAAGCCTAATAGAACGTTTAAGGAGGATTTTAAATGTGAGTTCACCAGAGGATTTTTCATTACCTTGGAGAATTAAAGGTGTTTTGTCAAGAGGAATGGGCCAAAACTGAACCACAGTTCAGCAGAAAACCTCTTACCATAACCCCCCTGTAATTCCTAAGACAGCAAAGCAACAAAGTATTAATCTTAGTAATGTGTGTTGTCTTTTTGTTTTTTAAACATAGCTGTGTGAATATGTTTGAATTATCTCATAAGACATGAAGCCGATGTGAAGTTTACTGTCACCATTGTGACATATAAGATCTTCAGCAATGTTTTGTTTGACTGTCTAGGGGGCGATGGCTGCCACATACTCGGCTCTCAACCGAACACCACAGGCTCCAAAGCTTGAGCCTGTTCTTGCTTCCTGTCTGGCTCAGAGAAGAGGTATGAAGAGACTGACATCCACATGCCTATAGCCCACCATCCACAAAACGTGTCCCCTTTGAGCTGTGAAGATGTCTAAGAGCCTGGCCTTGGAGAAGGAAGCAGGCAGAACAACAGAGCAGGAAGCAGAGCAATGGGACCACTGAGGCTGAGCAGCAGCAGAATTTCACCACAGATTTGACACTGCGTACACAGCTTCTGGAACCTGAGGGCTGCTCACACTAATGCTGAGGTCAATCATTTTGGGTCTAGAGCTCAAGCTTGATTTCTGTGTCACTTCTGCCGGATGTAGCTCTAATTGTGAAGGAAAGGCACTCCACCTGTTAAGTTTAGTGGCAGAGTGAAACGGTTAGAAAATGTTACATACCCAGAGCTCAATCATTACAACCTGCATGGTTGGTCAGAAACCTCGTCTGTAAAGGCTGTCCCTGTCTGCTGCACGTAAAATGAGCCACGTAGAACTGCTTAGATCAGATCACTCATGGGTGTGCTCACATATTAGCTGTATGGTCTTATGAGCAAGTTTTGAGTAAATTTGTCCACAAAACCGGCTGCTCATGTGAGACTGACTCATGACGCTGTCTTATTTAAATGTAATCTGTTGGCTCTGAAGAGACATGGCGGTAGGTCAGCACAACTGCAGCGCAGCGCTTCACGTGTTGAAACATACTAATGTACTAACCCTGAACCCTGTTAGACAGATATACCAGCATTCTTGACTTTTAGACTAATACCAATAACATGCATGTGACATAGGTGATTTTATAATGGAAAAAAGGAAAGGGTGTACATACATCGCTGTAGGAAGCACAACAAACGTTTTGAAACATGTTTTACCTTTCCTGTGTAATTTTGTTTTTATAATGTGGCTTATTCGTGAACCATCTTCTTCATTTGTCTTTGGGCTCTTATTTTTCTCTTAGTCTTGGTCTTTCACCATGTAGAGACTATTTTAGATATTTTTAAAAAGTTACTGTTTATTTATTTACAAATATGTTTCTCCTGTGGTATTTAAGTAGCTCAGTAGTGTTGTGCTTTATTTATTTATTTATTTATTTATTTATTTATTTATTTATTTATTTATTTATTAGAATGTATTTATGTATATTTATTTTATATAAAGCATTTTCTTCTTTTAAAGTGCACTTCTAAAGGTTTTGTTTGATGGGAAAAGTGTAAATAAGTGCCCCAGCTTTGCACAAACATTTGCTGACAGTTTTAATAAACAATATGTAAAATATGCAGAATGAGTATGAGGTAGTTTTGCCCATGTCCAGTAAGAGCAAAGGATGTAAGGGTGGTGTGTGTGTGTGTGTGTGTGTGTGTGTGTGTATATGTACACCTAAAAATACAAATGAGGGAAATTGGAAAGGTCTCCTAGAGATCAGTCGAACTGTGGAGTTTGAAGTGTGAGTGCTTGCATCGCTCTTCGAAAAAGTATAAGTGACAAGCAACCTTGTTTTACACTCATTGGCAATTTTATCAGCTCCACATATACACTGTATGGACAAAAGTATTGGGGTGCCTGACCATTACACCAACAAGGACTTGGGAATTTGCGTCCATTCATACTGTAGAGCATTTATGAGGTTCAAGCACTGATGTTGGACAAGAAGGTCTGGCTCACAATCTGTTCTAGTTCATCCTAAAGGTGCTGGATGGGGTTGAGGTCAGGGATCTGTGCGGGGCAGTCAAGTTCTTCCACACCAAACTCATCCAACCATGTCTTTGTGAACATTGCTATGTACACTGGGACACAATCATCCTGGAATAGAAGGTTCGTCCCCAAACTGTGTCCACAAAGTTGGAAACATGGCATTCAAAATCTCTTGGTCTGCTCAAGCATTACGATTGTACCTCAGCACTCAAGTACTCCGCTTTCTACTACCATATCAGTGTCAGTGTGGTGAGGCGAATGATCCTCCACCCAAATAACAGCTGCTCCCTGGTGGTCCTGTGGAAGACCTGAACTGATGAATAGGGTAAAGAGGGCTTACAAGTGATACAGAAATAAAACAGACTCCAGTCTGTAATTGTAAACTACAAAGTTCCCCCTATAGTCAGAGGAGTTGATAAACCATACAGGTTTGGGGTGTGTCTGTGTATTCTTTCAATTATTGCGTAAAAAAAAAACAGCTATACTTTGCTTGCACTTGTAGCAGTCCCTTGAAAGAATAGAGGTGCAGAAACAGTAATTTTGTATAATACATACACCCAGGACACAGTAATATTTTTGTACTGCTGTGAAATTCCTTTTTCAAAACAAAGCTTCACAGGTTCTTGATTATTCCGTGTGTTTCCTAAGGCCTTGATCGGACTGTTTCTCAAGACGTGGCTTGTTTTTTATGTCGGAGAAATTGCCCACATGTCAGTTAACCCACTGGACTAAATGATGAATCGGATACAAAAAAGACAAATCATGTGCAATGACTCAGCAAAACTAGAAGGCCTGCTTAGAGAGCGGTGGTAGTATTTTGCTTTGTATTGGCTTGCATGCCAACCATTTCTAAATAAACCAAGTTCTTATAATTGATGTCTGAGTTTGCTGTAATTCAATGGTGGTCTTAATAAAAAGTGATTTATTTTGATAACAATGAATTTAAATGCTCTTCTCCCTACAGTACATCCTGCCAAAAAACATGAACTTGCTAATAGTTTTACCAAAGCCTCTAATATCTCAGCGTAGTGTATATAGTTTAGAGTACTTTCTGGAGAGTTTTACTTTATTTTGACTGTGTTTATTTATATTGTTCTTGTCTTTGTGTCTCTGTGTGTCTGGGCAGTCATAGGATAAGCAATTTCCTCCAGGATCAATCAAAAGTTTTCTGATTCTGATTTGGTTATCACATTCACAAAGAGGGGAAAAAACTCCAGATTTGGGCTTAAACCAGTTAACAGCATATGACTGACAGGTCTCAGAGTTACATAAGCTTAATTTTTTCCTGATTTTGGCTCAGAGTACATTAGTTCTGTGAGACTGAAGAGACGATTAGTGTACAGTTCATTAGGTTATGTCCATTAGGCCACACTACTGCACTATTGCTAACTTTCTATATAGGTTTCATATATTTAACAGTTTTGTACAAACTTAAAAAATGGCACAAAATTTTAGAGAAACCATATACACTACATGGACAAAAGTAGTGAGATGCATGAAAATTACACCAACAGGAATTTTAATGTGTTGGTCCCCCCTTTGCAGCACTCTTCTTGGAACGCTTTCCCCAAGATTTCAGAATCTTTCTTTGGCGATAGATGCTCAAAGATGTGCTGTACTGTAGTATCTTGCACCAAGACATTAACAGCAGATCTATGAAGTCCTGTAAGTTGGGGCCTCTGTAAATCATACTAGTTTGTCCAGAACATCCCACAGATGGTCAACAGTTTGAAATCTGGGTAATTTGTAGACCGTAAAAGCTTTGTCATTTTCATCAAATTATTCTTGAACATTTCTGCTGTATGGCAGGCCTTGAAGAGGCAATACTGTTGCCATGAAGGGGTGAACATAATGTTTATTATAATGTTTAGGCAGCTTGTACATAGTAACATCCAGATCGGGGGTGTGATTTCCCTGCTCAGAAACACCTGGTTCACCTCATCATTTAACTGTCAGGTTTAGTGAATGTGTTTTAGGAGGAGAACCATCAAACCGAGCTGCACATCGGACCTCCAGGACCGGAGTTTAACACCCTGGATCCAGATGGACCCCGGATTTCCCAGCGTTACACTGGCCAGGGAAAGCTTGCCTTCTTTCGACAATGTGTCCTGGTGCTGTTTCTTCTCCACGTAAACAACATAAGCAGCCGTCCATATGATGCAAAAGACCAATCCACCTGCATTGCTCCATGGTCCAGTTCTGAAGCTCATATGCCCAGTTTAGATGCCAAAAGCAGTGGACCAGGGGTCAGCATGGGCACTCTGACAGGTTTGCGGCTACACAGCCGCATACAGAAAAAACTGATGCGCTGCGTGTTCTGACAGTGTTTCTGTCATGGCCAGAATGAACATCTTTAGCAATTTGTCCCTCAGTAGCTCTTCTGTGAGATCAGACCAGGCAGGCATGGCTGCATATGTCCTTATCACCAGGACCCAGTTGTTCAAAAGTAATCCAATGGCATTTTGGATAGCAGATTGGATTGAATCTTGAAAATGGATTAGGTTAGGGATTCTGAAATCAGATCATGTCACCTAATCCAATCTCAGTTTAGTCTGGATCAAACCTTCACTTTGTGTTGTTCAGAAGTTGAATTGGGATACATTTGATCTCAAAAATCAGGATAATGCTGATCCCAAAACAAAGGTGGATTCAACTTGAAAATTGACCAAAAAAAAGCTATGTTTGCAGGTGATTAATACATTTATTTATACGTTGTACAATTACTGAGCTAGGACAGAGACAATGAAAATAAAGTAAGGAATAAAATATGAAGCCATTTGGTATAGTCAAGGGAAAATATCCCTGAGAGATATCAGTACTCAAGCAAAATTTCAAAGCTCAAAAAGCTCTACTATCCATTGCATTTAAGAATGAAAATGAAAATTACTATTCATTTATCAGACATAAGTAATTTCTCACTGTTACATCCCTGATCACGCATCCAGTCTGGGCCTCATTTGGAGAGAACATTGGAGGTTACTCTGGTTGCTCATCAGGCTCAGATCTATTATATACGTCAGGAGGAACATTACACCTGGTGGCAATGTTATGCAAGACACTACAGGCTAGTATTATATTGCGTGTCACCTTGGGTTCCACCCACAAGTAATTATGGCATGCAAAGCTCCTCTCCAGGACTCCATTTAAGCGTTTAATTGCACATTTTATTTTGCAATGCAGAGTTAAAGCCTGCTCAGAATTATCCAAAATCCAGTCAAGTTGTTAGCATTCTCCAAACCTAGATGGTGACGTCATGAGTTGCTTCTTAAATGAGAAACTGAAAGAGCAGAAGTGCAGATTCATCTGGCAAAGAAACAAATCCTCCTAGCCCAACTACAACAAACTAAAATTAGAATGGAAATCCAACTCTTAAAAGCAGAGTTTGAAAGGTCTCTGTACCAATGAAGAACTATAAATGTTCCTATTATTGGACATGTTTTTGTTATTCAAAATAACCACAGTGCAATATGTGGGGAAATTATTTTTGTTTCAGTCATACATTTTTTAAATGGATTGAAATGGAATCTGGCTATTTAAAAATGAAATGGAAAATGTTTGTTTGTTCTGGTGTTTTCGGTTTCTTACAATTAAAACACATGATGGCTATTTGACTACTGGTATTTTTGGTCTGCCTGTTCTTTACATAGCCAGTGGACTACACTGTGGGTTCCATTTAAAGCACTAACAAACCAGATTTGGTAATCCTGAAAATTCTGCATTTGGATAACAGTGATCCAAACTAAACTATTACTTTAAAATCCCACATAAAATAAAAAGAATTACCATATCCTGGACAACTGGGCCCTGACTTTTGGTAGATAAGAACCACTGCATACCAGAAATACCCCACAAGACCATTTTCTGGCTCAGATGCTTACTCTTGACCATTTTTCCTCCAACATACCAACTTCAAAAACGTGCTGTCTAATACATCCTACCCCCATGACAGGTGCTTTTAAGGCTGTAGCTGATCAATGTATAACAACATAACCGTGCACTGATTACATATTAATGGATGGTACTGAATTCTAACATGAATTCAGCATTGCTTTTTTTAATGCAAAGTTTTGTTAGTGCTTGCATGTTATTCTGTAAAAGAATCCAGTGACTAATTGTGATAGCATTTTCTGCATGCCACTATAGAAAAGTAAGGTCATGTGTGAATTGCATTCCATTTCTCATTTTTCTACTGAAGTGATTGTTATTCAGTAAGGCATGAATTATTCTCCATATCTGCTTTTCATCAACACCACTATAAAGACTGTAAGTAACCCTAAAACTCACATGTCACATGAAAATCTGAATGACTATTCATCTCTGAACGAACAAACAATGCAGAGATTTTAAAACATTGGTTTGTTTAAACAGCAGACAGAAATTATTGCAAGATGTGCAAATTCTCAGTTACTAGAAAAAAAAACTGACCATGAGGTACAGGCACAAATGTTAAGATTCTGCTGTAGTTTCTCTCAGCAACTGAATATCAAATGGCTCCTTTCGACCTATCCAGTCCTCTATGTGAGTCATGAACCTATGGCTTTGTATTCAAACTCTGCGCACAGAGCCCTTACATCAACCCCATCCGGCACATGGGATGAACTGGAATGGAGATTACGAGCCAGGCTTTCTTGTCCAACATCAGTGCCTGACCTCATAAATGGGCACAAATTCTGACAGAAACTACAAAATCCTTCAGGAAATCCTCCTGGAAATCCTTCAGAGTGGAGACTGTTATAGCTGCAAAGGGGGGGACCAACTCCATATTAGTGCAGTTTCGTTAAAATCCCCATTGGTGGAGTGGTCAGGCGTCCCATTACTTTTGTCCATGCACGATGCCCTACATCGTGCACTACTGAGGGAGTAGGGAGCTAGAGGTGGTTTAGATACAGTCCTGCTGAGACACGCCTCGTCACATTTCACCCATGAATGTTTGAGGAAGTGTCAAAGTGCCTTTTAAAAGAGAACTAAACTAATCATGGACAAACTCCGGCGGGTCTTAAGCGGTAGAGAAGATAATGAGGAGTTAGGCTTGACGGCACAGGTGAATTTAACTTTTCTCGTGAATTGTCCTTTTTTGGCTGTTTATCGAGTCGCGGTGGGGCTGACGAAGCTCAGTAGGTCACTAGCTAACCAGCTAGCTCACAGCCCTCAAACTTCATTAACTCACACTGACACTGTCCTCTAACTTCAGCAAAGTTCTGTTGACTAATTTTGTGCGTTATTTCTCTTGTACGCGAAAAAGTGGTCTTTTTAAACCGAGTTATCAAACTAGACTAGTTTATTGCTCTGACAGTTAGCTGGAGGACCCATGAGACTCCTGACCGTTACCACCCAGCACAACCAGCTGATACAGGGCCTCTTCCCTGAAGTTTAGCCAGAATATTCAGATTTTTTGCTATTATATTTAGTAGCCTAGTTGTAGCTCAGTGTTTACTCTACAGATCAAGATACAGTAGGGTAGATGTTTGTAGACATTTATCTGCAAAAAAGTAGTCTAATTATTTAAGTACTGTCTGTTTTCACTTCCACTGTCTGTTTGTTACTAACATTTACTTATGCTACTAATGTTACATGCTTTCAGTGGATGAATCCTAAGAGGTAAGGTTGGAGGTACATACACACTAAAGTAATTGTGGTGCCTGCCTCTGCAACATTCATTCTGGAGAAGGTGAATACCTTCCTGGTCATGGTTTATACAGTCCTATATATACAATGTGTAGGAACAGTAGGTTTGTAACTTGGTTTTGTTTCTATTTTGCATTGTGTTTTATCATGGCCTTTTGTTTTATTACTAAATGTTTGATAAGTAACCATAAAAGTAGGATGCACTTCGCTAAAGACTTCAGGCTGTACATGACCATAGATATGTGCCTGTCCTGTACTAGTTATGGTTAACTCTGCTTGTAATGTTTGTATCTGCTGCTTTTGTTGTGTGTGTCTGTTGTGTGAATGCTGTTTTTTGACATTTTTATGCTTTGTATAGTTCTATGGCATGCAGATTAATAAGGCCGTTGTCATTAGTTGTGTTTATGTTCCTTGCTTTGTATGCTTTAAACACATAACTTTTTTATTTCCTTGAGTTACTATGGCAGTGAACCTTCTGAAATAGACCTGGGATAGATGGAAAGTGTAATGAAGCATTTCATGCTTTGTTTTGCATAGGGTAGACATTATAGGAATAGTTTATAAAACTAAAGTAAAAACTGTTTCACTTTATTGCACAAATCAGCATATTTCTAACAGTAAAGGAAGCTCCATTGTGTTGCATGGCACAGTGGAACCATGTGATTTCCTCCCTTTGTTTCCAATAGGTGCTGGATGCCTCTACGCTCAGTTACACCACACGGATCAAGTGGTTCGTCATATGTTTTGCATCTGGGATTCTGTGCTCAATCCTTGTGAGTATTTTTCTTTGCCCTTTTCTCAGAGTCAAAGGAGGGCAGCACAATGAGTCCAGCATCACCTCTTACATTAGTCAGTACACTCCATCCAGATCATGTCAGAGTTGCCCTGATACTGATTCATATTTCTATAACATGTTACTGGCATTATACATTGAGTAAAAAGAATACCTCATTTTCAGAATACCTCATTTTCTGTGCTCTTGACAGTCACTGGGCTGGCATAGCATAAATGCCATTTAATGTTATTTTTGTGAAGCTAACTAACAAGCATCTTATCAGATTATTTACTTAAAATATGTAAATAAAAGTCTTAATTAACCATTTAACATTACATTCTAGAAAAGAACGGCATTTTTTAGTAGATGTCTAACCAGTGAGTTCCATTACTCAAGCTCAATTCAAAACATTGCATTAAACAACATACCACAAACAACAAATATCAGGATTAATTGGCATCTATTGAGTAGATTGGTTTGATAGAATGGTATCAGCAATCAGTATCTATTAGCATCAGGTATTGGTATTGATAACGTACGGGAAAAATGTTGATGCATCCCGTGTTATAAGTATTGTAGTATTTGCGTAGAATAATAAAGATGCTTGAAACATCACCCACAATGTACCTTGACTTTCTGAGTTCTCTGCATGGAAATAAGGTGTGGTTACCACTATTATTTCTTTTGTAAACTAAATATATTTGTAATATTTCCAGAGGCAAACTTAAATTTCACTCCCACATGAATAAAATGATACAAGCGTATGTTATACAGTGCATCAAATGAAATGAAAGCTTATCTAATGCGTATCCTTTGCTTATTGTTTCAAATCATGCAAAATATTTTGATGACAGGAAAACAAAAGTAAATGAATAAAACACTGCTCCCAGCCCATCCATTTAATCTCTGACCAAAACCACTTGAACAAACATCACCCACATACATCCTTTGTAGAAGGAACTCATTTTATTTGTTTAGAACATTGCGCAACAAAACAGACCAGAGAATATTAGCTCTGCTTGGAGGGAACAGTTTTGGTTTTTGTTTTTGAACCTGGCTCAAAACTCAAACCACAAACAATGATAATGCAACTGAGTCGATGCAACTGAGACATAAAACAATAGTCCAGCAATAGTAAGCCGCCAGCTAAAACAAATCTAGTCAGGCTGCAGTTCATGTCAGCCGTATTTCATTAAAGATGGTCAATGTCAAATCTTGTACTCTCTGGTTCTAAGACTAGCTTTACTACTATATTAACCTAAACCTCTTTAACCTCTCACTATAGATTTGGTAGATCCAACCATTTAAGATCTAAGCTTAATATATTTTAATTTACAGATATGTCTAATACACAACAGACTTGTTTTCTTTTAAAAAAATACTTTCTCCAACCTCAGAACTGCAGAAATATGTAAGGCCAGAAAATTGAAAAACAAAGCTAGATCAATGAACACTATTGCTCATTCTGTGGTCTGTGTTTGTCCTTTAACACCCCACCCCCACCCCCACTTATGCTCAGTGACACTTTGTCTTCACGGTCAGTTGGTTTGTGGGTGTGCTGATAACAGAGCACATATAGTTCGCACTGTCTTAACCACCCTGTTGTGTGCACTGAGGAGTGCATGCAAAAGGAGGAGTGCATTCTCTCTGTGTTGGGCTGCTTGTGGGGCTTGGGGCAAAATGCCATGCCTGCACTGAGCAAAATAGTTAAATTGTTTTTATAAATAAGTTAATGTCTGAAAGAATTCTGTCATATCACATCAAAAGCCCTCCACTGAACCGTCAGGAATATTTTTGTAAGACCACTAGGTGGCAGAATGTTGCCTGCTTGTTGTGTGTCCACTAAACTAATGCTGTAATTTCATGTTCGATGCAAACAGGGAACTGCACTGCTCTTTTTGCCAAAAGGGTTGAAGCTGTTTGCAGTATTCTACACTTTAGGAAACATTGCAGCTCTGGCTAGGTAAGGTGATATAAACAAACAATTCTGTATGTGCAATTTTTGACCTTCTCTTTCATCTTAAACCTCTTGTTGCTTCTCCCTGGTATGGAAAAGGCCCAATCAGATACCTCGCTGCAACTAGCATGCAGTGACTGCTCTGCCCAGTAACACCAATCATTGACACCTACATGTCATTTTTATGAATTTCACTGCACTCTTTGTTGGTGGACTTATGATGGCTGTGTTAGTGTTTCCTGAATGAGGCCTTAATCATTAGTATGCTGTCTTTCAATGAGTAAACCTGCATGCTTCTCTCTGTCTTTTTATGATAGACTGCTCTTGCTATTGTTGCTGTTGCATAAGAGTCCCAAGGTACGCAAGCTCTTCTCTATGGAAATGCTTGTCTTCTGTGTAGGTGACTGAATAGTATGTGATCAATGCACTCAGTGACATGTTCTCTTAGGCCCTCTTAATCCTCCACTGAGCATTCCCCTGAGTCATCTGTGTGTGTGCCCTGCATATTTTGGTAATGGCCATATAATCTGAACCCCTGTTGCATAAATAAAATGGTGAGGATTATTCTCCTAAAAGCATGCGCTTGGTTTCATAACTATCCACATGGGCAGAATATAATGTTTCTATTTGATTCTATCTCAAAGATGCCTTAGAGGACAAATTTATGTAATGTGTGAAAATCATGGGGTGTTGGTGTCACTTTTCACAAGAAACCAGCTAGAAGAATCACCCACACACTCACAGAGCGAGTATTCCCTTGGATGTGCAAAAGCACAGACATGGAGATCCGGAGATTGCATGTGAAGTAACTGTTCTTGTCTTCTAATGTTTTTGGGTTGCCATGAGATCTTGAACCCCTTCAGCTCTGGTCAGACAGGTTAGCCTGGATTTTTTTGGAGCTGCTAGCTATAATCACACCGCTGTTCTTAGTTTATTCTCTGGCACGTTTTCCAGATGGAAGCACCCACTTTGTTTGGGTGTCTCCTTACAGTTTATTGGCAGCTGGAGAAGACACACCAAAGAAAGTGGGTCACCTTTGTTGACGTGCCCTTATTTACCATTCAAAACAAGCACCTGAGAGGCCAAACAGCTTATCTCCCAAGCTCAGACACGAAAACTAATGGGATATACTATTACTTATACTGTAATAAACCAGAGCCTGGCCAATATGTTTTAGGGATGTAACAATACATATAAGGGATCATAAGGGATCAGAGTGTATAGTCTTGTATTATATTATTGTGCATTAGTATATTAGTGGGGATAATATATTAGCTTGTGGCTAGAATATTGGACTTGGGGCCCTACATACACAATATGGACAAAAGTATTGGGGCATCTGACCATTATACCAGCAGAGACTCTAATTTCATAAACGTAATATGGGGTTTGTCCCCCGTCTGCAGCTTTAACAGCTTCCACCCTTTCCCATTTATTCCGTAGAGCATTCATTAGATTCAGACACTGATGTTGGTCAAGAAAGGCCTCGCTCAGTCTGTTTCAGTTCACCACCAATGGTGTTAGATTGGGTTGCGGTCTGGGCTCTGTGCGGGTCAGTCAAGTTCCTCCATATCAAACTTCTCTAACCATGTCTTTATGGAGTTTGCACTGAGGCACAGTCATTCTGGAATAGAAACGGTTCTTCCCTAAGCTGTGTCCACTGAACCATGTTAAGCATGGCGTTGCCCAAAATGTCTTGATATGCTGAAGCATTAAGATTACCCTTCACCTGAATTTAACAATTTAAGAGGTAAGTCCCAATACTTTTGTCCATATAGTATCACAACTTTTGTTTCTTATACAGTATTGTACTTTTGTAATGTGATCTCAAATAAACTAAATTAAAATCTTCTAATGTTATGCATATTTTCAGCTATTCTTAGTAATTATTTTAACTGTACAGAAAAACGTATCAAATCAAGACACCACTGTGTTGAATCCGTGAAATCAGTGCAATTCCTCTTTTTATATTACAACAGACACCCAATAAAATTGCTCAATGTGGCATTGTCATGTTCCTGTAGCACTCTTCCGTTTGCTCTCTGTAAGATTGCAAGTCAGAAGTTTTTCACTTCCATTACAGCGAGACATGCTGCGCTGGTAAACTTTTATATAAAGCAGTAGAATACCATGCTATTTGGAGCCTAATAAAAGGAAACGGGCACAAATCTAACAATGCTGGTAAGCTCCATCCCTTTCAGTGCAATAAAGTGTTCATTCTATAATGCTGTATGGTTCTTTATAGAGTACAGAGTCTCTTTAGTTTGTTTTTTCAAATTAGGTTTGTTTGTAAAGGTGAGAAAGAATTATGATTTAAAGTATAAGTGATTCTTATATACTGTAATCACGAATTGTGAAGCCCTGTTACAAATTTTAAGTCTTCATAGCTTATATTTCAGTTTCAAGGAGCCCAATGACCATAGCCACGTTGTGTTGGGCCTCGCTACTGGGAAGTAGGACTTGTCCTTTGTGACAGTTCTTTCCAAACAGTTACGAAGGAACAAGGAAGAAGGATAATCATTAACACTACTTAGATGCCCCAGAATTCCCCTGGCACACGTTCTCACTGGACCACACTCAGCTGAAGCTGAGTTTTATCAGTAACCGATGACTTTCTCTCAATCACAGGCCCGTCCATGCAGCACTGATCTTCAAAGTTAGGCCACATTCCTTTCAGTTACATTTAAAAAAAAAACAAAAAAAAAAAACCTCACCTGACATTTTTGGGGTGACCACTTGTGTAGTCTGTATTGAAATATGAACTACAGACCAAAGATTTGCAGAGATTATAAATAATGTTTGAGTAATGTTCAATCTTTTTTAATGTTTATTATAATTGGGACTAATCTCTTGTCATCTGCATGGAGATTTGATCATGCTTTCAAGCGCTGAATTTTATTTTTATTAGGACTTCATTCCTGGTATCTCTGTTATTTTAATAGCCTCTACAGCTTAATTTCTGACCCACCTTTTCTTCTGGCTTCCTAAAAATGAAGTCACCATTTCATATTAGTGCCGTTTTATTTAAATAATTTTGAACAGAGTGTTACAAGGTAGGCCTCTCATAAGTATTTTGTAAGTAAGTATTTTGATCCATTCACAGTAAAACACGAGACCTGCTCCATATGACCTTTTACCATGGTGTGCTTTGTACTTGTTGTCATTTCTTTTATGTGACTTTATAGGTTAGTAAAATGTGCAGGAAGGGTGGAGCTTACATCATTTTCAGAAATGGTGTCTTGCGTCAGGTGGTCTGGACGTCTGCTTTTCTGTGTCACGTGTCTCTTCTGTAGTGGCTCATGCATTAGATCATCTCTGATCTAATGAGGGGTTCAGTTAGTCCCTCTGACTAATACAGTTGGGAGATTTTCAGCCCTCCAGGGGCCGTGCCTTTGCCCTTCTGCTCCCTATCAGCTCAGGAAAAAGAGCAAGAGACACTCCTGCGTCACAGTGATGCTTTTTGTAATCTTATTCCTCTGCTGGCTTGTAGTTTGTTCTAATCAATCTTTTGTATTAAGTTATGGCTTCTGATTCAGCCTTTATCGTTTGGCTTGCCTCAGTCTGTCTATATTGATCGAACTGTTCAATTCAGATTCAATTAAGTGCAAACCTCTGCCTCTGCCTACTTAAGGCTGAAATGGGCCATTTTGTAGATCTACTGGAATTTGTATATTGGCAAAACATATTAAATATGCCATAAATTTTGTTCACAACACATTTTATGTAGGGTTATTCAGACATTTGCACTTGAATGTACATATTTACTCCTAATGTGGTGATGTGAGGTGTTTAATTAGCCCATGTTCCAGCTGAGTACGGTCACTTAAGATATTATTTGGAATGCAAAATATCATTAAGTCCAACCTCAGCTTAATGAGCCAATATGTTATGGAGAAGACATTTTATAGCATGACTGCTGTATACTTGTAATAGTATTTAGATTGCTTGTAGGGTGTTACATTTCACAAAATTCAGAATCCCATTCAGTGTGGCGGTGACACTTATATTTTCAGCTCATTACAGCTTTAGGCATTTTAAAAGTACATTTAAAAAAGTGCATTTATAGTTTGCTGACTTAACAGTCTAGCCTCAAAATAATATGTTGGTCCCTTCTGGTCACAGACTATAACACATTATGATGATTGTGCAGGACACTTTAACCCATGGAGTGTATTAGTAAAATCTGATTTCAACAAATAAAAACAATATAAAACAGCCTAAGTCTGGTGTTTTCAGCATTTTTGGCTGTGCCAGGATCTTATGTTTTTTCCATTTGTTTCTAAGACCCAAAACAAATGAAATTTGGGTATTATGGGTATTTGTTATTTATTAAAAAAAACAGTATCTTTTAATTATTTCATGTTTTTAAAATATAGTAACTTCAACCCTACGTGACAAACCAAACCCAGCATGACGTCTTGACACCTTCAGCGTCAACACAAACCAGGGGATCCTCCATATAAGGAGCTGTTGTGCCGTATGATAGTTTGCCATTTGCTGCACTTCTGGCATGGATCCATGCCGTTCATGTTCTAAGGGTTAATACAGCTGGTGGCCTAGTGGTTAGGGAGTTGGCCCTGTGACCAGAAGGACTGCTACTGGCACCTCTGAGGAACTCTTGAGCAAAGAACCCTTCCCACACACTGCACCCCAGGTGCTGTGTTCCTGGCTACCTGCTGCTTCACTTGGTGAATGGGTTAAATTCAGAGAGAGAAAAAATTCCTTGTTCACACTATTTGTCACACTGTCTGACTTTTCTCGGATTGTGCTGTCTGTCTTTGTGTGTTTGACTCTTTTGCTGTGCCTGTTCCCTCCAGCACCTGTTTCCTGATGGGCCCACTGAAACAGCTGAAGCGCATGTTTGAGCCAACCAGACTCATAGCTACATGTGTCATGCTGGTAATGACAAAGCGCCTTTTACTTTGATTGTATATTTTCCATATCTGTCCAGCTGCAATCTGGGTTTAGGGTCCTTTCTCAAGTGTCCTTTATCAGTCAATTCAGGTGTGTTGTAAGCAGGAAAAATCCTAAACCCTGCAGTGCTGCAACTTGGTTACAAATTATTTTTTATAGAATTTTTTTCTTGATGATAAATTATACAATACAAGTTTTTATAATCCTCTTAGGCAACAAGTTTTATTTTATTTAGTTTGGCTGAAAAAGTACACTTTAAGTACTTTTTTCTGTGGGGCTAAACTGGTTTAGGTTTAGGTTGATCTAACTGCATTTGTTTTCATCACGTCACAGAAACAGTTAATTCCAAACAAGCTGTTATTGCAGCTTCTTTTTTTATACATGGAATGAAAGGATTGGGAATTGCAGAGATAATGGTATAATCTGAAATTTTAACAGTCTTTACATTATAACTTGCATTTAAAAATGAGTAACATCTTATTTGAGTCTATATACTTCAGTAGTAAACACGGCATGGCAGTTGCTGGGTTTTGTCAAATTTATTTATTTTTGTCAACACATAGTGCTTCAGACTGGAACTATGGATGAGTTTGTACCCCATGAAATAGATTTTACCACATAATAGAGAACATGATAAACTGACAGATGTTAAAACTCAACCCCCTCTTTACTTGACTTCCTATAAATTAAATGTAACAAAATTGCATTTAATAATACTGAAAACAGTGATTCTGCTCTGGACTAGTGTGGCCCCAAAGTACTAGGAGACTCATCCTGATTAAAGCCTTAGCTGTAACTTTAACAAGGCTAATCTTAGACAGCCTGTGTCACTGTACTCTTGAATTACAATCACACACACACAGGAGCAAGCGAAGCCATGTGGAGGACTTCTGCAATCAAAGATCAAAGTTCTCAAACTGCTTAAGAGCCCTTGGCTGCATTCAGAAGTTCTGTGTTAATCCAGTGACGGAGGCAAAGCTAAACACTTTCCCTGTCTGTCTATTTGACACTGTGTATCATGTTAAATGCCGGTTAGGGTTCAAAAGACCATTGTTCCTGCTATTGTGTTTGTATATTATTATATAGAGATCTTAGCCCATTCATGAAGTAGTACTTTTTCAAATGTTAAATCAGGCCATATAGGATAATCCCAGATTTTAAATCCCTGCCCTAAATGAAGAGCAGGACTTATAAACGTATCTTGGCCAGTTACTCCTTTAATGGATGCCAGCTGTTAAGCACCATTCTGTGCCGTTCTTGAAAAGATTACGGATCATTTAGTAGTATGTTCGTGTAAACTGGCTTACATGTGATCAAGAGGACTCTCTAATAACTTCAGAGATATTTTTTCATGATCTCTGTTAATATGTATGTGTTTTTCCCTCCCCAGCTGTGCCTTGCCTTGACCTTATGTTCAGTCTTTTGGGTAAGCAGCTTTTTATATCATACCACTTTAACAAGTGAGTTGATTTAATGAGCATGTTTTCCTAGAGCTGTTTTTAGCACTTATGAATGTGGAATTGACATCACTTGTTTTCTTTTTCCTCCACAGTGGGATAAAAAGCCACTGGCTATCATCTTCTGCATTTTACAATTCTTAGCTATGACGTGGTAAGTTATGTGCTGCTTTTGCCATGCTGAAATTTTTATTTTACTTGAGAGTGACTGGTAGGTACCTGTGAAAACGTAATGGCCATAGTATGGATTTTACCACATCATGATGAACATGTTACACTTGAAAATGCTAAAACTAGAACATCTAAAATGTGTATTATAAACCAAACCATTAAGTCACACCTTGCACTGCGCTGTGAGGAAAAAGGGAACTGTGTTACTTTTTAATCCCCCAAGGAACAAACCACATAAATGTCCCTTCAATGATACAATATGGTACTTGAGGTCCAATTATGTATCTAAAATAAGTTTTTAAACTATATTAAAGTAGTGTGTTTCCTCTGACAAAGTATGTGAAAGAATGTAGTGAAAGGGTCACATTTCTTTTATCGAAGTAAAATAAGAGTCAAATCTCTTAAACAAAGGCATGAAAAACATAGTCTTATAGGTACTACCACGGTGGTGACAGTATGACTGTTATTGTGACTTCTTGTTGCTCTTATTATTATTATTATTATTATTATTATTATTATTATTATTAAGTCTTCATCCAATTTTACTTTAGATGGACAGTGATGATAAAATTGTCACACAACAGCTTGCCATGAGGCAGTTTGTTTAGATCTATGCGGATATTTACAGGAATGTTCTGGCTAACCCAGAAACATTTGACAAGGATGTGTGTGCGTGGTGTTTTCAAGCAGGTAAGCCTGTACTTACCATGCTAAATCTGGTTAGGAGGTGAAGTCATGAGATGCGGGTTGTGCACGTTCAGCCACGTTGTGCCCAGCGGCCTAAATTGACTTGGCAGCATTTCCCCTCCACTCTGGACCACGGCCACCTGGAAGCTCCTATAGCATGCAGGGTCTGATTAGGCCTTAATTAAGCCATGAGGTTTGCCATTAACCACGTGCTGCTGTGTTCAGTTCACCAGTTCCAGTCTTTGGCAAACTGAGCAAAAGGAACTAAAACTGTCAGCTTGTGTCCCAGGTTTAGTGATAGGATGGGAACAAAATGTGCTGAGTAGTGGCAAAGTAGTGAATATATATATATATATATCACTCCTTAGAAGTAAGCTATTCCAAAACACAATTAACTGTAAAAACACTTATTAGTTACTGTAAGCTATACATGCATAGTTACACTTATATATTATAGGCAGAGTATGTATGTATGTATGTATGTGTGTATGTATGTGTGTATGTATGTATGTATGTAATTTGCCTGATATCAAACATTTTATATTTTCGTTCATTATTTGAATATTTTAAGATTTTTTATGTAGATTGTTCACAT
>JBBPDE010000148.1:6510891-6529081 GCA_037974605.1 Nannopetersius ansorgii | reverse complement strand
GGAACAGTGTACAGGGACAGTAGCTTGCTTAAAGGTACCACGGGATTCCACTGGCAGTCCTGGGATACCAACCCTCCTACTGCAGGGGCAGATCACTTAACACCAGATCACCAGCTGCCCCAACTATGTTGCTGTGTGGTTCTGGTAGTACTCAGTTTAATGTTGGTAATCACAAATGTCTGTTAGCCGTTATAACAGGAATGGCAGTTAGTGTTCTCCAAGTGTGTTTTGGTGTTTGACAAACCACAGCAGAAACATTTTGGTGTTATATCGAACCATTTTAAACTGCTCTTTAAAGAGCCGTATATGACACATTATCCATAATGAAGAAGAATAGTTTAATTATCCCAAAATATTGAAAAGTTATTGTTCTATATATAACCACTGTCTTCACTTTAGACCTCATAAGTCGGAATGCAAATCAAAATGGTTTGAGTTCCCTGAGTATAATGATTTTCTTTCATTTTAAAAGAAAAACTATTTAATAAGAAACAGAAATTAAGCCCTTGGTGAAATTAAATAAATGAATCAGAAAATGGCATAAAGGCCTGTCCTCTTATCACTTAGCAGTTTACAGTTATTATATACCTGATGCTGTTCACAGGCTCTTCATACAGTATATTTGTTTTAATATGTGTGTTTTCTATGTTGCTTTTTATTCATTAGTATAATTAACAAAGGAATTAATGAGTAATTCAATGTTCTGGTACAGATGATACCGGTGATATACTTTGATAAAACTATTATAATGTATCCTCATTATGGGAACATGTTGTCCTCTTGCACACGCCTATGTGTTCCTTATTTGAATCTGATACCAAGTTAATTGTCTTTTCTTTTAAACAACTCAGTGTTGGCATTGTTGATGTCAGGGTCAAATTGCAGTGTAATTAAACCCCTGAAAATCGACAAAACTTACCTCAGAACAAAGGTCCTTGGTAACTCTAATGCGCCAAAAGGCATCAGGTGTTACCTGGTCTGGGACAGTAAGCACAGCACAGTACAGATGTAAAATGGGAGCATTTTAAAGTATTTTGAAGGAAAAAGTGAAATAAGCAATAGTGGATAACGGAAGATTTTAGTGTAAGCTCTTTTTTCTTGGAACAGTGCAATGACTGTAATAGTTTTATGTAACAGTAAGGTTTTCTAAGCTTAATACTGAAGAACTGGGGAATATCAGCTCATGATTCAAAACTGTAACTGATCTTAAATTACAAAACCGTGATAAAGTCCTGTTATTGCTTATCCGGCATTTTTTTTGCAGTTTATTATTTTATTCCTACCTTAGTATCTTAGTATTTAGTACATCTTAGTATTTTTGCACATTCAGTGACTCAGCTCCTAGAAAACAGTGTCAGACACAATACGGTATTCATTTACTTTAGTGGTGTTTCTGCTTTTGTTGGCTGCACTGTGTGCAGTTCTGCATTATTTTATTGTTTGCTTGTGTCTTAAACTTCTTGTTGGAGTCTGTATAGTTCTATCCTGTCTATGTAGTCTTGTGTGGTTTTATGTTGTACGTAGTCCTGGAGGAACATTGTTTTGTGTAGATGGTTAAAATGACATAAAGGTCTACTTGACTTACTAATACACTATATGGACAAAAGTATTCAGACACACATGCTTTTCAAGGTTTGATCTAGGCCCCTTACTTCCAGTGAATTGCAATCTTAATGCTTCAGCATAACAAGACATTTTGGACACAGTTTGGGGAAGAACCTTTTCTATTCCAGCATGACTGTGCCAAAGTGCACAAAGCAAGCTCCATAAAGACATGGTTGGATAAGTTCGGTGTAAAAGAACTTGAATAGCCTGTACAGAGCCCTGACATCAACCCCATCCAACACCTTTGGGATGAACTGGGCCGGAGAGTGCGAGCCAGACCTTCTCATCCAACATCAGTGCCTGACCTCATAAATGCTCAGCAGAATGAATGAGCACAAACCCCCTCTGAAACATCTTGTGAAAAACCTTCCAAGAAGAATGGAAACTGTTGTATCTCAAAAGAGGGACCAAGTCCATATTAAAGTTTATGTATTTGAATGAAATGTCATTAAAGTTAGTGTAGCAGCCAGACGTCCCAATACTTTTGTCCATATAGTGTAGACTGAATGCATTATGAATGCACACTTTTTGAAATAGTTCCAATTATTTACATCTCGTTTAATATTTTAAGCATATGCGGTCTTAGTCTCTATTGTGTCTCATCACTTTCCAACTGCTGTACTTTTCTCATTTTTACGGCCACAATGTTTTGCCCCACATTTTCTTACACTTTAGCGCCATCTGGAGACCTACTACAGGATTCACCGCCTGAAGGACAGACTGTCCCGACACTACACTGAGATACTGAGGGACAAGGTCAAAAGACAGCGAGAGGAGATTAAACTACGAGACTTAGCCATTTTGAAAAAAAGAGCAAGGAACAATGAACAGGTATCTATAGCTCCACACCTATTCAGGTCTACTCTTATGGTCATGAATGAACACATCACAGCACACAGTGTGAAATTCTTTCTCTACATTTAAACAATTCACCAAGTGAAGCAGGGGGCAGCCAGCAACACAGTACCCAGGGAGCAGTACCTTGATCAGGGGGACCTCAGTGGTGCCAATATAAGTCTTGGGATTCAAACCCACAGCCTTCCAATCATAGGGGCAACTCCCCGAACAGCAGGCCACCAGCTCCACATTTAAAATTAAATAAATAAATATTACTCTCTTTCGATAGGGTGCATCTGTTGTTCTTTAAGTGACGCTATCGGAAAAAACACATTAGTTCAGTAAAGGTAGATTTTTATAAGAGAAATAGAAGAGTCTGAAGAACCTTTATATATAAAAGTATAAATAACCTTCACATACCTGCTTGTAATCTTTACATAAAACAAACCATTATATAAAATGGTTTGTTTATTGCATCTCACAAATTTTACCACAGAAGGGATTTGTTTATATGAAAGAAATCCACTGGATGTCACCTCTGACAAATGGATTACCAATTTCTGTGGTCACATTTCGTTTTGTTGCCCATATTTCTGAAACCAGCTGTTTATCAAGCGTTCACATGTGTGTGTTAGAGCAGGAGAACTTATTCCTTACTCCTATTCCTGTTCAAGCCCTTCAGGGTCAGCAAACACTGCAATAGGGGAGTTTCTGAGCAATTTCAGGGTCTCACCAATAGGTGGCAGTAATCTAAGTATTTCTCAGACACTAGGCTCACATCACTGTGTTCATAAAAAGACATTTTGGTGGTTAGGGAGTTGTGGGCTCAACTCCCAGGACTGCCAGTTGCACCGCTGAGGTACCCTTGAACAAGGTACTGTCCCCGCACACTGCACCCCGGGGCGCTGTGTTCCTGGCTTCCATCAGAAAGGGAAGTGGGGCTCCTAGGATTTTGCTGGCCGTTTTAACTATTCTGCTCAGCTGCTTAACATCCTATAAGCTCTGAGATTGACATCCAGATCAGTATTTTGTCATTTTGTTTAGAGTGGTCGATGCATGGGCCAAAAAAGTGTTCTTTGGAGTAATGTCATTGAACGGGGTGCCCAGTCCTGGTCCTGGAGAATGTATTAATATAATTTCCTAAGACACTGGAAGCCTTTATTACCTGGATCAAATTTGGTTTGGTGCCAGGCGTCTCATCAGGCCTGGATGGAAGACCCCTGGCTTTACACCCTAAAAACATTTAAATGGATGGTTCTTTAAAGAATATTTTTGTGAATTACTGTGGAAAAAATGAGTAGAAATGTTGAGGACTTCCACAAAATGTAAAGGTTTTATACTAATTAGACCCAAGAAACATTTAGGACCACTACTTTTAAGAAAGTATTTCAAAAGATTTAGAACAAACATTCAGCATTACACCAGTAAAGTGTCTCAAAAATGTTTTGCATCCACTTCGGTGTTCAGGAAACCTACAAAGTTCCTGCCCTTTATTCTTCGATCTTTTGGCCATCTTCAGTTTATTCAGAGCAGTTGTGTATGGTAATGAAATCTTCAATGATCTGACGCCTTCCCCCCTCTGAGTCTGAGCCGCAATACACAACTTGGAGAATCAAAGCCTTTCGCCCATCTAAAGCCCCCCACCTCACTCTATACACAATTACTCTCTCTCTCTCCCTCTCTCTCGCTCTATCTCTCTCTCGCTCTCTCTCTCTCTCTCACTCACACACACACACACACACACACACACACACACTGCAGAACAAAGTATCCCCATCAGTCTCCATTTCACATATTCATTTCCTTTTGTCTCACCTTGTCTCAGGCTCTGATGGAAAATTATAGCTTAGAAAAAGAAAATTATTTCTTTTTCTATAACTAACATGAAGGTTGTATTACTACAGTTAGGGTACCTGTTCTCTAACAGACTTAGTTTTGACACTCAAGAATGTCACAAGTATAAATGAATTTTTTGGTGAGTAAATACAGTGATAAATAAAGCTGGATGCAAAAGTTTGGTCACTCCTGATCAAATGATGTGTTTTGCTGGTTTTGCCCTACTAAATGGAAATTTTGCTTTTAAAATGGCCAAACACCTTTAAATCTGTTTCCTGTAGAGGATGTTTTCTAACTTTCATGTGAAAAATCATCAAAACGCAATTTGACCGACAAAAATAAAGTGTAAAAAAGTGTAATATTATTGTGTCTAATATTGTTTGAAGCGTTACAAATGTGTTTATTGATGATGAGTAGAAAACGAGGGATCAGATTCGATATTATGCCATATTTTAACTTCACTAAATTACGTGTGGTGCATCATAGCTTCCTGAAAGTAAACTGTCCATGTCTGTACCTACATGCAGCTTTGAAATGCAGGTAAGACTCTGTTTAGGTTGAGAAGATTGAGGAAGCCCCTCATTTTAATACGGGGGCCAGGGGCTGTTGGTGTAGACTTGCGATTGACTTTGATTTTGGCCGTCTGGCCTGAGGACAATGAGGGTGAGAGAGAGTGGTGGGTGGGGTGGTGGTGGTAAGGTAAGGAGTCAGGGGGGTGGCAGCTTAAGACAGATCCTGTCTTATCAATCTCCTCCTATAAAAGCCAGGCTCCTTCAGTAGACTGTAATTGTCTTCCCTAATGACCCGCACTGGAGAGCAGGACAAAAGCAGTGCTATAAAACACTTTATGAGCCTGCCAGTAGGAAACCTTTGGTGGAAAAAAAGAAGAAAAAACTGTTGAGCAAATGAAACTGCCCCGTTGTTTCCTCGGTCCAGGCCAGAAAAAGCCCCCCAATCGAGACTACACGATGGGGCAGGACCAAAGGAGGCCGAGCCAAGGCCACCTGCTGAGGCCTAATTGGTCCCTGCTGCAGTTAATGGCTTCCTGTGGCTGCATGTTTACTTCTCATTTGCTTTGGGTGCTGGGTTTCCCAGCCTTGCTGCAAGACGCAGCTCCTCCAGAAGTCTTCTCACCTCGCTGCGCTTTTTTTATATTTCTTTTGATGCTCTCTTAAGTTCTTTCTTCTTGTACAGAGAACAAGAAAGCTGACCATCCAGAAGCTCCCTGTTTCATCACTTCAGCATGATGATGCTTTCCTGAGGGCTTTACCAAAAACGCGCCATTACCTGGTGAATCTCCAGTATTATGTCCTAGAATGTAACAACCAGTAGCACTAACATATAGAGGTATATGCAAAAGTTTGTATACCACCAGCTAAATTGCACATTTTGTTAATTTTCTAAATCAAGTAAAAATAAGTATGTCATCTATAGAGAACACACTTTTTCTCCTCCATTGAGAATTTGTTAATATACAAATAAAACTGTTTTAACAATTTCACACGAACTATGAGCCATAAATTCCGTATTTTGTGGTTATTTTCATTTAGAAAATCCGCAAAATGTCATTTGTTCAAAGGAATTCAAATTTGTGCATATACCCGCACAAATGAAATTCATTCACAGCTCTTCTAAGCTCTTTTCCTGTCATTGTCACTGTCATTGTCATGTGGGTCACCTCCACTGAGAGATCCTGGAACTTCAGAGGCTCTTGGGCCAGCATGGGTGTCTGCAAGGTCCCAAAGAGCAGGAGGGGTTCCAGTATTGGGTGAACCATCAAAGAACTGCTCAACTGGAAAAGCAAATACAGCAAATTGGTGAGAGGAATCTGACAAGAGTTTTATCCTTTAGGACCCAGGATTCAGTCCCTCACTCAAATAGCTACACAACTTACATATTAGCTTAAATGAACAATACATCTTATTCAGTGACTGAATAACGAAATGAGTTGAAAATCATGTGTTTTTAACCGCAGTTATGTAATAATTAAGAAACTATCTCATGGAATGGAAAATTCTACAGAAGGATAATATTTAAAAACACTGTATTTACTGGACGATAAAGCACAGAATTATATGAAATATGAAGTCAAGAAGAAGACTAGTCTTGGAGAGATTCCCTATGATGAATGCGTTACAACATTAGAGTTAAAGTGGCAACATTACACTGTAGTTTTATCAGTCATTCCATGTTCCAGTGCTTTGCTCTAAGCCTGCCGAAGAGCTGAAGTTGGACTTCCTGAAGAAGAAGCCAGAAGCTCTGCCAAAGATACTGGTCTCAACTGATGAAAGCCCAACTCAACAGGAGCAGGTGCATATATAGATACTTTATATATAAATATTATATGTGCATTATACATTGTTGCTGACTGTAGCATTGTGGTTAATTGTCCAATATTTGGTGGAGAAGCGTCGTCAATTCTTGCTGATAAACTGCCATACAACCACCTTCAACTTTTTAGAATGTGAGAATAAGTTATAATCCTCTACAAAGAATGCAGCAATACTTTTGTGCAAATCCACAGTTTCTAGTTGGAAAATAATAAAACATACAGTAAAGAATACAGCATTGTTTTTACCATTGGCTAAAGTTTGGACCATTTCTCTTTTGCCTTTGCCTTGTTGGCCATGCACAAACACACCTTCTGTTGGAAGCTTGTTTAGCCTCAGTCCCATGAGAAGAGATGGTGGAGAGCTCACGCAGCAGTGAGATGATCAAACAGCCCCCCACCCCCCACCCAACAATCCTCTCTTGGTTCACCACAGCACAGGCAAACATCACCCAGGGGTGAATGTCTAATTCATTTCACATACAAAAGAGACAGACCAATTTGGCCTGGGATGTCACATCATGCCACAGTTTAGGGTCAGTGTGAGTTGGTTTATAAAACTTTTCCAAAGAGACAGGCCACAACATAACAAAAAATGAGTTACACAGAATTATTATTCATAGTGTGATGGTTTAGTCCTGCAGTTAACACACTTCTGGATTGTTGGACATAAGCTTCCGCTGTTTGTTACATTAACGTTCTCGGCTCATTCATTCTGGGTCATCAGAATCAGAATCGTATTTTTTTTTTTTGGCTGAGTATGTGACTGAACACATAAAAGGAACTTGATTATGGTCAATGGTGTCTCTCAAGCACAACAAACTACAACAGTGAACAATATACTAAACAATATAACAGACAAAAATGTACGATCTACAACATGAGTACATGATATGGATTTATATTTAAAAATATAAAGATAAATGTTAATAAGTCTATTTAAGAATTATTTGTGCACATTTCATTTAGGGCCTTCTGTCATTTTCAGGTCATTTTAGACCGTTATCCTTACTACTGATTGGTTGTTGCTAAACAGACCCTCATACACTTTCATGCAGAAAAATAATGTTTGCATAATTTCCATGTTAAAACACTTCTTATAAAGAGATTTCCCTCTGCCTGATGGTCTAACCTGTTTTGTGGCTTGTTGTCTACAGTGCCATACAGACGTAAAGTGCACAGTCATTCCGGTGGACACCAATCAGTTAAAACATGTCCACTAAATGCCCAGCGATGTTTGTGATGTAGTGTTAGCCTGCTTCCCGAAGGCTCTGAATGTTTAGAGCATTAGGAAGAGCCAAGAGCAGAGCTGACCACTCGTCTGCAGGCTTTCTGCACCATCCACCCCTCCTCTATAGAACATTCCTCACTGCGGTGGGAAAAAATAATGTTGCTCAGAGGACGGGCACATCCGAGCTTCTATAAGTTATATCTAAGAACAAACAGTTAACCAATGTGTGTCTATTTATTCATTATGGTGTGTTTCTTTTCCATGAAAGACCATGAGTCACGATGTCTCCTCGACCTGTTGAATTTCGCATGTATTTATTTTTGGGATGGACGGGCAAATATGGCCGCTCCTAACATCAGTCAATGAGTGGAATATAATACGTTTCTTTAAATCATGCGATGGAGCCGTACAAAACAAACTCCAACAAACACTGCAGACGCCCCAGCAAAACCCTTGTTGATGAAGACAAAGGACCTTTAAAATGATCTCTACCTATCTCTCTTTTTAACATGCATACTCTCATCCTACAGTGGTTCTGGAGTAGTCTGCAGAATGAGATTTTGTGGTTTAAAGATCCCCTTATGATTTCATTTTGATTTTTAGTGGAACTTTGGATTCTTTGTGGTGGATTTTTGGGAGTGAGCTCTTTTGATTTTCATTAGTTAATAAATACAGATGAATATATGATATTTAACCATGATAACTGTCTTAAATGGACTACTGAAATGGTAGAAATAACTAAAAGCTAAAGTTAGTAAGGCTACCTGACTATCTCCACAACTTATCTGAGCTCTATTTCTTCTGGCTGAATTGACAAAAAATTGTCTCTAACATGTTGTGCTGAATAACGGTTTTATGGTTTTGTTTGATGAGTGAGGTAAGAGTTACACCAGTACTTGCTTGGTTGTATTTATTAGCCTGTAGATCACTGGGTTGGTGGACCCATTAGCCTGTAGATCACAACTTGTGGACACCACAGAGATGCTTAATGTTGTATGATGTGTTTGTTTAGTGTGTTCTGAGGGAACGCTGATGAATAAGAACATGAAAACAATGAACACTCATGAATTCTGTAAAAACCATCAGGCCAGTATGCCTTCTAATTTGATCCTTTTCCTAAGCAAATTGACAGCACTGCCCCTGAATCTCAGTATATCTTTATCTTTGAGCTCCTATCTCCCTCTATGTGTGGATAGGCTTGAAGCAGGACTGCTAGT
The DNA here is from genome assembly GCA_037974605.1 of Nannopetersius ansorgii. NCBI lineage: Eukaryota > Metazoa > Chordata > Actinopteri > Characiformes > Alestidae > Nannopetersius > Nannopetersius ansorgii. The sequence goes on along the minus strand of JBBPDE010000148.1, from coordinate 6,520,026 downwards.
TGCTACATGCTGATGTGAGTAAACTATGCTCCGCTCCAACGCATTCTGGAGGGCCAGTTTGCACCCAGCAGACAAAGTGTGTCCTCACCCGGGTGTGCAGTGTTATCGGGCGTGAGCAGGGCTGTGCCGAGGCTACTCTTGAGAAGTAGCACATCATTAGGAATATATTAACATCCTAATGCTCACTCGAAGCCTGCACCCAACAACTTGGAGGGAGCAGATAGTAAGGGAGCACCCTATCTGTGGAGAATCGGTGACCTTAATCAAGGACCTTGGGGTGGATTAGCAAGAACAGGGCTCTGGAAAATCCATTGAAAACAAATGTATTAAAGATATGAGCCACAAATCCTGTGTGCTTTAACAATTTTATCACTTTATTTGTATTACGATTTTTAGGATTGATATGAACCAATGTGCCTAAATAACCCGTAAAATAATTATAATGCCTGGTCTTATGATATATAAGTAAGTAAGGACTGTTAAAGTAAGGACTGTTAAAGAGGGGAAGAAAGTTTTAGATAACCCTTCATTAGTCCCATTTATTGTCATTGTTACAGCAGCAAAGTGGACAGTGCACAAGAAGAAAGTAGACACAGCATAACCAATAGAATAAATTCTATAGAGTATTTTATATACCTATAAATATATGTTAGTACATGTGTATGAATCTTACACACACACTCACATCTATACATATATATCACATACATACATACATCCATCCATACACACATGATTTTTAAAATATTTTATATGTATACATTTTACAACATAGGGAAAGCAAACCCTGTAAGCACATGTTAATATCACATGTCTTACACGTTCACTGTAAAGATAAGATAAGATAAACCTCCCACATGTAAAATTTGGATACTTTGGTGTGATTTTAAAGTCATCTTTCACAGTGAGAACTGTGGTGTATGTTCTTTTGAATGATATCTTTGTGTCTCCTGTGTTGTCTAGCAGACTGGGGTCTCAGAGAGTGGAGGAGGAGTACAGGCCGACTCTCTTCGTCTCCCTGGCAAACAGAGGGAGGAACAGGAGCACACTAAGCTAAAGTTTCCCAGTGTAAGTGTCAAAACCACATGAGCCTTGATCACACTGAGAGGGGGCGCAGGGAGACAAACACACCTGCAAAGGTCAACTCCGATCACCTCATGCACATACACACTTCGACAGAATGTTTCACTATTTTCAGCTTTTCTACTGAATCACACTGATTCGCTGATTAGCATTAGCAAGTTACTGTTAGGGATGTTTTAAAGATGTTCTTCCACTTCGCGTTCCATTTTTGTACTGTAGTGTACTGGTCATTATCAGAAAGATCCTGACAGGCCACAATAATTTCTAGTAAAAATCTCATACTAGTAGTGTTTACTTGATTTGAATTGCTTGTTACCACTTGAAGAAACTGTTTGGGTTGAACAGATGAGCGGTGAATCTTTCACAGTGTATGAATAACTCCTGTGAACTTTTATTTCAGTGAAATTTTATTACTTTTATGAATAATGACGTTCAGTAATGTGTCCATTAGTTCACTAATAACTCTAATGTATCCTGTTGTGAGTTAACTGATAGTGGAAAAGTCCACTGAGACTGAGAAAGCCGTCTTTTGCCACGCACACCTGTGGAGAGACAGGATGGAAGAGTGCTGGAAGCCTCTACAGACACTTGCGTGGCGTTCATTTTTCTCACACCTCCTCGCCAGGGTGGATGTGGGCAAACAGAGCAGGACCCAGGTGGAGGGGGAGAGAGAAGGCAAACAGTGGGCAGACTGGACGAGAGCTGGACAGGACCAGAGGGTTGTGCGGCAGACAGCCTGCTCACACCAGAACTGAAAAAATGATGCGATACATTTGACCTCAAATGAGTATTGTCAAAAGTAATTCAACAGAAAAAAAGACCACACTTACATATAATTGTCAAAACCAACTAGTGTCTGCATTTGTGTGATGTATTATTTTATACATCATTTGAAAAGACTGTCAGAATTTCATCCATCATGATCTGATCAATAGAAAAGGTCCAAACGAACTAAATAGTACAATACATTTGAATGAAGTCATTGTAGTAATTTACACGGAAAGTTAAAAACATTCCCACGTAAATGTTCTTTTTTTATTCTGAATAATTATTCATCATCAAATATGTGTTTTAATTCTAGATTCTTTACTTTTCAGAGAAATTTTCAGAGAAATTTTCTGGAAAGTGTCAGTTTTAAACGTTCTTTATGTCACAGGCTTGTTGTTTTTAAGTGCAGACTCGAGCCTGATGATACAGCATATAAAACTAATGCAAGTTTAACTTGCGATATAATATTCTGATTGACTTGTGTATTAACTGTATGGTTACACAATTACAATCTGTAAATGATACCAAAAACTCTAGCTTTGTAAAGCAGAGTCTGATTCTGTGTAGCCCAGCTGTAACGGCGAATGTGTAGTGCTCTTCGTGTGTGTGGACTGTAGGTGTGTGAGTATTCACTTACATTTTCAACAGCTCTCTTCCTCACTCCCTCCCCCCAGCCGTCACTGTATGCAGGGGCCGTGTGAGTGGTGGAGGGTCAGGTGCTGAGGCTAACACCCCAAAACTGTGAGAAGTGACATTCTCCTCATCACCTCTGATCTCTGAACTAATACCCGTTACCATATCAACCCCTCCGCAAAGTAACGGTGCAAAGATTTGCATGTAAAGCTGCAGAGAACAGGAGAAAAGCACTTAAAGTGTCCTTTCAAATCAACTTTTACCTCAACAGATCTTCTCACAGGAGCTCCAGGTCCCCAGGTTTTCCACTCTACAGTCCAACTTTTTGGAGATGATCAAGACCAACATTCTGCTTTTGGTATTTGGTGGCCTCCTATTTCCTACTTAACAATGAAGTGTATTTGCTCTCATTGACAAACCAAGCATCTGCTTACACAGTTGTTCGCAAAAGTTTGGGTTCCCTGGTCAAATGACTTGATGTTAAGATAAGATATGACTGTACTTTATTTATCCTGAGAGAAATTCATGTGCCCTTAGCATGCTCAGAGCAACAAGAAAGAATAAAAGATAATAAGGCAATAGAAAAAAAATCCAATACATTTTTGAATGAACAATAATCATGACAGGAACATTAGTCGAATAAATAATTATATAACATTCAATCAATTCATATATTATACAGTTGAGTTGTATATTGCACAAATCCAATTCAGAACAGAGTGTTATAAGTGAAATTAAGCCCAAACCACCTACCTATACTAACTTCTGCACATTTTAATGCACAGTTACTCTTTTCATTGCTTAAGTGATCATATTGATGTAGCTTGTGCAAAGACTATAATGCTTATATTTGATAGTATTTTTTTGTTAAATAATGCACTATTTGTGAAAAATGCCACATTGAAATTTGTTGTATTTGTTGTAGAGTATGTAGACCATTTGACGTTGCTCAAACATTAGCATAGTGTAATCATTTTTCGCTTAAATTACACTTATTGTTTGGATTCCCATGTCATGCCTTGTGTTGCCTGATGACCAAACAGAGAGTGAAGGAGCCGCTTAGCAAATCGAATGCGGCAGCCATGACACAGCACAAGCTTCGTCTAATGCATAGCCTCTCCCTCTCCCACATGGCTTACACACACAGGTCAGTGGGTGTGAAACGGATAGTGGTGAAGAGTTATTAATACTTTTGTTGCAACTGCTTGTGCATCATTTTTGTATTAACTTTAGCCTTTTAATTATGCTTTTTTTCTTCTTTTTGAGCAGACTGCTACACAAAAATGGACTCACGCTGCAGTACGATAATGGTGACAGCATCAGTGATCTGGTTAGTTCCATACAGACTATATGGAACATACACTATATGCAAATGTGTTGGGACACACCTGTTTTTCAGGGTTTGGGCAAGAGCCCTTACATCCAGTGAAAGGCAATCTTGATGCTTCAGCAGACCAAGACATTTTAACCAACGCCATGCTTCCAACACAGTTTCAGGAAGAACCTTTCCTATTCCAACATGACTGTGCTCCAGTGGCCTAAGCAAGTATGGTTGGATGAGTTTGGTGTGGAAGAACTTGACTGGCCTTAATCCAGGCCTTCTTATCCAATATCAGTGCCTGATCTCATAAATGATCTACAGAATGAATGAGCACAAATTCCCACAAAAACGCTCAAAAATCCAAGATATGTTTGAATGTAATGTCATTAAAATTGGTCATGTGTCCCAATACTTTTGTCTATGTATGCAACATGACATGCAAATATATAAATCAAGAAATATATGGAGGTTTTCTTGATTTACCAATTTACATTTCACCTCACTGAACAGCTGGAGCGCATGTGTCTGACCAAAACTAAAGAATCGAAATGTCCTGGAGGTCCTCCACTCCCACCACTATCCCTGCAAGAGAACCCCCAACAATTCATGGAGAAACCAATTACACAATCTGGCCAGGTGACCAGGTAAGGCCTGGTCATCATCAACACACAATTCAGTCACTGTAAATGATGCTAACATCACTCATTTCTGCAGTGCTCGGCAGTCTGAAGACTCAGAGATTGGCTACTATGAAGCCTCTAACCTAGAGGTGCCTTTGTCCATGGAAGACATTTACCATCATAGTATTTCACTGGTAAGAAGTCATATGTTGTTAATGGCTCATTTGTCTACTTCGTATTTATGGACTACTTAGTTTTAGTTATCTACATTCTTTTTCAGGGTAAAGACTTCACTGAGAAGACATGGACCAATTATGTCTCATGAAGTAAAGTCAACGATGTCAGCACTTCAGCACTGCAGTTCTGTTGAAGTAGTTCAGTATACTGAAAGATAATTCTTTATTAAATTACCTTATCTGGTTGACATATCAGAACATTATATAATCATTTTGTTTCTAATTTTACTTTACTTTAAAGGTCCCATAAAAGGCTTCTAAATAACTGTATTATCTGACAGTAGGCATTTAGAGATCAGACAGACTGATTTTATTAGAGTAAAAAAAAACTGTAGTTGTTTATAAATATTTAAATCCTTTACTGTATACATAATAAAACCTGTTATATTATATTGATCAACCATATAGCATGATTCCTTCTTTTTTTTTGCATATAGACAACACACACCCACGCACACACAAGTCCTATGCAAATTGTTTAAAGACATTTTTTTAGTGGGTGATAATTCACCTTTCTGCTACCAGAGTTAACATCCCCCCCAAAAATATTGCAAATGAACATTAAAACAGTAAAAAATATCATTGTTTGTTTTGTTTCTAAAAAAAAGAAGCTGATATTGCATGAGCTGGTGAAGAGAACACTGGTTCGGTTCCAGATTTCTTCTTGGTTCCTCCAGGTGAGGAGGAACTTTTGTGAACAGCAGCTCTTGATTTTATTTAATGAAGAACTGATCAAATTAAACCAGGTTTCTGATGGGAACTACAAGTAATAGAGGACTTCCACAAAGAACACACAGATATACTGTACATACAACCACTATTTACTGTGTAATGCTATTGGTATTTATTCTATTTAGGTTTATTTGCTGTATTTAGTAATATTCATGTGAAAATGAGCACACACTGATCATGTGAGCGTTTTTTTAAATATTGTTTTTGTAGGTGCCTTTTGCACAGAACTGAAGAAGTGATTTAAGTTCTGTTTCAGTTCAGAAGACAAACAGATTGTCTGTTTTTGATTAAAATCGTAAATCAAGTTAAACCAACATATCTTCCACACACTGGTGTGTAAATAGTGCACAGCATTAGAAAGGCTTTCAGTGATTCAGTATAACGTATAGTATGTTATTAAGTAGTAGGTGGTTTGGTGTAAAGTATTGTCGGTTTATTCCAGGTGTGGTGCTGTGTGCGCGTTCATTGGTTAATCTGATCGGCTCTTAACCAATGGCAATTGAGCCGGCACGAATGAGCCGGGCCAATCAGCGTCCTCCCAGGAGAGGCATCGCTACTGGGGGGCTTTTTATACAGAACTAGAAACGCTGAGGGCCCAACAGAGTTACCTCTCACTTCAGTGCTGGGAGTGTCTCCTTCTCTCTCACATACACACGCACACAGAGGAGACTTCAACACAGTCTGGATTAAGGACTCCTGCACTACTAAACTATGGCTTCAGCTGTCACTGAGGGTCCGGGTAAGGCTAGGGTGGACCATCTTCTGAGTGCCGTGGAGAGTGAGCTGCAGGCGGGTAGCGAGAAGGGAGACCCCACCGAGAGAGAGCTGAAAGTCAGCTTGGACGAGGTGGAGCTGTGGCAGAAATTCAGAGAGCTGACCAACGAGATGATAGTGACCAAAAACGGCAGGTACACACAACACTGTGACACTTCTGCGTTAAATATCAACGCACTGAAGCTGCTCTGGTCATAATTCACACATGAGATTTACCCTTTATACTTTACTGTTGTGTTGTATAGCTTTAATTATGTTGGTTATGCTGCTTCTACGTTCCTCTCTTGTTCTGTCCACTTTGCTGCCATATCTATGGAAAAATCCTTCTTATGGGACTAATAAAGGGTCATCTTATTTTATCTAATTACATCACCACTGGGAAAAGTGAGCAAACTGACAATACTTCGTTTCATTTCAGTCTTGAATGCATCACTTCAGTGCATTCCTTTTAACACAAAAACAGACTCATCTGCAAAGAAATGCATTACATATTACATCTGCTTAAACCCATTTTAGTGAATATACTGTAAAAAATGAAACGTGATTTTGTTGGTTTTTGTTGCATTTTTTAGTTTATTATATTTTTACTGTACACTTCTTTGTTGATTTATACTAATGCATTTGAGCATGCTCTAATCTAGGACAGGTTTCATTAAATGTTGTTAATGCTATAATGGGCATAAACATTTACATATAATTAAGCAATAAACATTTTTCATTTATTTTGTTCATAATGTGTTTCCAGTGGTCTCACAGTTTCTAATAATCTAATAATCAAATTACATGTAAAACTGACCCAAATATGACACAGGGCTTTTTTAAAAGCTGTACACAATATTCAACTTCAGTCTGTCCACTTACTCACATCCTCCTCTATAGACATTAGCACCACAGTTTGCTTTGAAAGTTTGTGTGTGTGTGTGTGTGTGTGTGTGTGTGTGTGTGTGTGTGTGTGTGTGTGTGTGCTGCTCTAAACTTTATCGCGGTCCTGAAGTTGTGTGTTCCTCTCTCCCGGGCTAAAGGCGCATGTTCCCTGTACTGAAGGCAAGTGTCTGTGGCCTGGATCCCGGCGCCATGTACACCGTCCTGCTGGACTTTGTGGCAGCAGACAGTCACCGGTGGAAGTACGTGAACGGGGAGTGGGTGGCCGGTGGCAGGCCGGAGCCTCAAGGACCCAGCTGTGTGTACATGCACCCGGACTCACCCAACTTCGGAGCGCACTGGATGAAGGCCCCAGTCTCCTTCAGCAAAGTCAAACTCACCAACAAACTGAACGGAGGCGGACAGGTGGGCAACACACACATTAACACACCCCACTGAAAAGATCGGCCACTTCATTCTACAGAATATACACATAACATATAGACTTGCACACTGTCCTGACCAGTCATACAGTGAGAGAGAGTCTCATCAATCAGAATCAGAAAACTTTATTGACCCCAGAGTCCTTCTGAGTGTTATAGCACAGACACACAGAGACAAGAACCCTAAAAAATCCAAAGTCTAAATAAATCAAATACAAAATCTGCAGCAAATGCTCAATATAAAATAACCAATAATTATACGGACATACACACAGATTTAGACACAATACTGACCACTCATACAGAGTAAAGCTAATTCAGATACAGTTGTGCATATGAAAGAAAAAACTATAAAGAGGCCTATGTTAAAGTTGCACCAGGTAGACCCTGTATTGTGTGTTATGCATGGCTTTAATCTACAGACTGTACTGACAGTAAATCTCTTGTTGCATTGCAGATCATGTTAAACTCTTTGCACAAGTATGAACCACGGATCCATATTGTGCGTGTCGGAGAGCCAAAGAGAATGGTCACCAGTCACTCCTTCCCTGAAACCCAGTTCATTGCAGTTACTGCGTACCAGAACGAAGAAGTGAGTCTTTAGCCTTATTATCCTTGAAATCACTTACTAAAATCATTCAGTTAGTGCTAATGGAAATACTACATAATGAGTAAAATTCTAAGAGTGTATTATATTGTGCACCTGCGAATGGATCCATAAAGTTTAAAGGGTTAAAGCATTATCTTACACCATATAGACGATAATTTTATTTATTTTTAATTTTTTTCAGATCACCGCTCTCAAAATAAAGTACAACCCCTTCGCCAAAGCTTTCCTCGACGCCAAAGAAAGGTATGCGCTTTTACAGTTCTCACACTTATTTCTTTCCTTATATGGCTGTAGTCTTTTTTGCTTGTTTGTTGAGAAAAAGATTCGTAGCTCTTTGAATTCCTTAATTTTTTGCATTACAGAAGTGATCCCAAGGAAATAATGGATGACGCAGGTGATGGTCAACAGTCTGGCTATTCTCAGTGTAAGTGAGCACTGTAATAATATGGCTTATAGTTTTCAGCTTCTTTGATTGGATTATACTTGCGGTTGTGCTCCACCACATGTGTTCAATTCTGTCTTGTCTGCTTTGTGTAGTGAGTAGCTGGTTTTTGCCAGGATCAGGGTCAGTCTGCCCTCCTGCAAACGCTCACCCTCAGTTCAGCAGCGCTCTGTCTGTATCTTCATCTCATGGCTGTGAGCGCTATTCCACTTTGAGGAGTCACCGAGCTTCACCCTACCCCAATCCTTATCCCCACAGAACAGCCTCTCCCAGTAAGACACATACACACACACACACACACACACACACACACACACACACACACACACACACACATTTTAATAAAATGTCAGCCCATAACATCATACATGTGTGTGTTATATTCATAAGTATCTTTAGTTCGACACCCTAGGTCAAATGACATATATCTACAAAGACTACACATTTTAATATACAATTACTGTTGCTGAATTTAATGTTGAAAACCTAATATGTGGAATATAAACTCTGCAAAAGCTGTACATGAAACCAGTACATGAAAGTGATCATTCGGTCATACGTGAACACACCACAGCACACAGTGTGAACAGCACGAAATTCTTCCTCTGCATT
>JBBPDE010000148.1:6491724-6503052 GCA_037974605.1 Nannopetersius ansorgii | reverse complement strand
GCGATCATCTCTCTCTCTCTCTCTGTATCTCTCTCACTCTATCTCTCTGTCTCTCTCTCTCGCTCTCTCTGTATCTCTCTCTCTCTCTTTCTCTCTGTATCTCTCTCGCTCTGTCTGTATTTCTCTCTCTCTGTCTCTGTCTCTCTCTCTCTGTATCTCTCTCTCTCTCTCTCTCTCTCTCTCTTTCTCTCTGTATCTCTCTCGCTCTGTCTGTATCTCTCTCTCTCTCTCTCTTTCTCTCTGTCTCTCTCTCTCACTGTCTCTGTATCTCTCTCTCTCTCTTTCTCTCTGTCTCTCTCTCGCTCTCTTTTACTCTCTCTCTCACTCTCTCTTATTCTCTGTATATATATGCTCCCCACACACTGCTCCCCAGGCGCTGTGTTACTGGATCTCCACTGTGTAAAAACATATATAAATATATTAATGCTGGGCAATGCTTACCATTATTAATTGCATAGTTTACTGTGATTGATCATAAAAAATCACATTGTTATATTAAAAATGAAAAAATTAATTCAAAAGTAGTGTTTTGGACACTTTTATTTTTAAACTACTGGTATATGAACAAAAGTGCAATAACATTTGGTTTGCAAACACTTTAAACAAAGAACGAGCTTTTCAAACAGCAGTGTTCTCTTTAACACAGTCTCAGTTTAAGTTGAGATCTGTAAATCTCAACTTCAACCTTAATGTAATAAAATAAAATATAAAACCAAAGTTATTTGACACTGCACGGCTTTCACATTTTATCTAGTTTGTTAAAAAAACAAGTTGAGAGTCCAGAGCATGGGGGACGCAACCATTATAGCAGCTGCAAAGGGGGACCAACTCCATATGAAAGTCTACTGTATGTATCCGAATGCAGTGTGCAAAAGTCTTTTTACATTATAATCCTTAAAATAATTCAAATAGTTTGCACCATGATGTTGTGTTCATAATTCGTGTTGTTTACCATGTATTTTTTCCTGTAAGGCAGTAGCAGGGGTTTGGAGGGGTCCATCATAGGTATTCTAAAATCTTTACTCAGCCACTCATCCAAATACTGTCAACTGCACACCAATGAGTCACAGAAAGATCCAGTTTCTTAATAACATACCATAACTTCCATCAACAATAAACACAACTATGACATTTATTTATCTACCTTTCATTCACGATGCCGTTCATCCGCGCTAACTTTACAACCTCTAAAATGAAACATTCATAATCTTAATCATAAAATTTCATAATCGTAAAATCTTATATAACCTCTAAAAGGTTAGCATTAGATGGTGGAGGGTGGAATGATGTCTTATGAGCTCTTTGAGAATAGTGAGTAAACAAGCAAATTCCATTGTCATAATTGTAAGAAAATATTTTCATATAGGTTATATTGTTGGGTCCCATAATATCCTTATTATGTTCCTGAATTTGACCACATGACGCAATAAAAGTAATTTCACCTAAATTTCAGACAGTAAAGGCTTCTGTATTGGAGAGGAAAGTGACTGTGCCATGGCTCAAAGAGAGCAATAAATAACAGTCGTGATCGTTGTGTGTATAAGTGTGTGTTTAGCAGTAATAATTGCAGGGGCTTCGATGTGACTTTGCACGCTGAGCTCTTTTAGACGTCCCTCACAGACATAAGCAGAAAGCAACATGAAATACACTTGAGTTTATACCCACTGTTTGTTTTTCTTGCCCGTTCTCACTCACTCTTTCTCTTGCTTCCTGCCCTCCGGGAGGTTGCTGACGTGTGTCACACTCATCATCATAATCAGCTCTCGGAGTTAATGAGGGCAAAGATTGAGGTTGGGAGCAGCCTCTGTGTGAAAAAATTCCAGGTCACTGGTCTCGGTGGATGCCATATGTGTGTGTGTGAGTGTGTGAGTGTGTATGTATGTGCGAATATACATCCTGTGCAGTGTCCTGAGAGGGTGCCACAGTGACGTGGAAAGCAAACGTAAAGGGAAACGTGTGTTAGGTGCTTTGGGATTGCCGTGACGTTGGATTAGATGGTACAATAGGTGGGATTAAAGAGTGATGTTTTGCATTCTGTCCTTTTATAGACCCCACTGTAATAGGTCCTAATCAGCTGTGCTTTTGTCCACCCTGATTAGCGTTATATCAGCATGGGCAGAACAAGCATTCCTGATCACAAACAGCAGTAGCCAAACAGTGGAGCCTCATGTTAATACCCAAATCAAATGAAACACTCCTGACATTTTGTTGAGTTTTCCCACAAATCACAAGTATTCTAAAGTCTGAAATGTCATTTGCACTCGTAAAAGTGTGTTATTACTGTTTTGAAGAGTATTAGTCTTGTTAAAGGGCAGCTGCAACACTTTGGCAAATAACTGTGTGTTTTGCTACTTTGACAAGGAGCTACAATTAGGTTCAGAATGAATGGATCTTTCAGTGAAGCCTAATTTCACAGCCAAGGGCAATAATGGCCCCCAAAAAAGAAGCATAAAGCTTTCACTACAGAGGCCGAGAGTGTACTCGAGTTATGCGTCTACAGACTTTCTTTTCTGGTCTGATTATTTTCATTGTTCATTTTGTGCAGAAAGTTGCATTTATTAGCTGGAGCCAGTTAGTACTGTCTTTCCTTACAAAATATTCTTATCGGCCTAAAACGCTTGTGTTTAAAGGTGTTTTTTATTGTACAGCAGACGTGTGAAATGAGAGGTGCTCTGCCAAAATGAAAGAACTGTACATTTATCACAATTGACACTATTTTACTAAGGCCTGTGCATGAGTCTCTGCTCTGATGACATTTTGTTTCATTCTTCATTACATGTGGAAAATGTGTTGCTTAAATAGAAAACATTTAGACTGCAATAACAGTTCACTTAAAAGTATTTGTAAAAACATTTTAACAGATCATGATGACGCTATGTTTCTGGTTAAGGAATAAGTCTATATAAAATGATTTTATGTCACTTTTTAGGAGCTACATTTTTAGTTTTAGATTAGTTTCATATATGGTTAATTTCTTGCATTTCATAAATTATTTTGGTCATGCATTTGTAAACATGTTGTAAAATGTCTTCTTCAAAGCAAAGCAAACAGAAATATGGCATCTGTGCCAGTAAAAGAAGATGCAATCTTCACTGAGGCTCATAACTGCAGTTCCTAGTATTTTTACATTTGTATACTACTAGCATGCTGATGGTCATTTAACTGATATCATGGTTCTCATAAAACCAAAATGTCCACTGTATCCGAGAAACCAACTCCCACGTATTAACACTCTAACACTAATATCACAATATAACATTTACTAATATAGTGCTCTTTGTACTTCCGTTTTACTAGAAAGATCTACTCACTTGTCTGACATATACACAGGAATAATGCCAGCATGGTTATGGCACCACTAAAGGAATAAACATGGACCCCAAATGGCTGATGAGCCAGGATAAGACAATAATGTCTGAATTTTGTTTCTTTAGCTCAGCGCTAGAACTATGAGGCTACCTAACAAGTAACAAGCTTCTGTTTGTTAGCTACATTAAGCTTGACACCAAATGTGCATTGGTGTTAATGTAGAAATATTCCACATGTTACCTTCAGTAGCCTTGTAGCTTAAGTAGAAATCTATACAAGTAAAGAACAGACACCAAGCATGCACTGGAGCTACAAGGCTTATGTAAATATCAATGAATTTTATAAAATTTTATAAAATATCTGTCTACTTGCTAATTACATTAACCTTGTAGCTCCAGTTCAGACATAAAGAATCAAACTTTACACCCTAAACACTCACAGAGTTATGAGGCTAATGAAGTGAGCAAGAATTTCCAAAGACAATTTCCTGTTAGCTTCATTAGCATCAAAGTGCTCCAGTGCAAAAAGCAAATTTTAATGCCTTGGCTGTTTTTTTGCATTTGAGAAAAATGGCGTAAATGTTTTATTGCTGAACTATGCCATCAATTGTTTTTCATGAACACTGGTCTGAAAATGTGTCCACGTCTGTATGCTGTGGAGAAGCCTGCGTGTGTGTTCAAGCAGTAGTGCTGCAGCAGTGTGTGCCAGTTCCCTGTAGTGTAGGGACAGGAGGCCCTGGCTGAGTGGCAGTAACAGCGTCTCTCGTTCCAGCCTGCCCCATCTCTCACTGCATTGGCTGCAGCTCTGACGCAGATAGCCCCCCTCCCTCTCTCCCTCCATTCCTCCATCCCTCCCTCCCCCGCTCCCTTTTTTCATCCTTTTTTTTTCTCCCTCACTGGCTTAGATGGGTTTTTGATTCATGTGCTTTCTGCAGTTCCTCCTACTGCAACGTTCACCTCAGCTCGTTTTGTGCCTGTTCTCTTTTTCCCCGTTTTTTCCTTTTACCTTTTTCTCTTTCATTCACCCATTTCTGCTTCTCAACTCCCTCTTAAAGGTGGTGCACAGATTTTTCTCTCTCTCATCCTCCATCAACAAACGCAACAATAATTACGATTTTGCTTAAGAGCTTTGAGCTAATTACAGGGCTTGCAAACTAAACGTACTTCTCTTTTTGTTCGTAAGCTATGAAACTCCATCCTGGTTTACTTTTAACGACAGTAGAGCAACTGTAGAGATTAACACTGAGAGTTGACCCCCCAGCTCTGTCATTATGGCACCTTCCGCTCATATGCTCTTTACAGCACACGCACACGCAGCACTTTAACGTTGACTCAGCGTCACTCTAATCTCCATATGCATCAGCAGTACGTCAGGCCCATTTACCCACTCACTATATTACAGCATTTCAAAAGGCTCGTTTTTATTATGAGCCTTTTTTCTTTACAATAAAAAACCCAGCTTGGCATGTGTGTCCCTGTGGCTATGCAGTAATAGATGCACATCTGATTTGGTCAAAAATGACAGTAAATATCATCCTAAAATAAAACTGAATCAAGGAAAAATAACAGAACGGAAGACGTTTGCACTCTGCTTACAAAGGCAATCTCTGCAAAGAAAAACTGGTCATGCATGTTGATTTTTCATTTCCATTTTATTTCATGCGAAGGTATTTATTCATTTTTGGGAAAGAGAATTTTGCTTCTTTTGTCTTTTCCTAGGCTGTGTAAAAAGCAAGAGACTGAGTGCTTGACTCCGAACAGGGCATCGTCGTAGTTTAAATAGTTGCTATCGGAGCTGTGAACATGAGCATAACTTCCCCGAGCCCCAAGGGACCCGTTTTTTCATAGGCCTGTCTCTGACGTCAATGCTCCGGCTGTCCTGTGGATCGTCACAGCAGACGCTGGGAGAGAAAGAGGGAGAGAGAATGTGTGTGTGTGTGTGTGTGTGTGTGTGTGTGCGTGTGTGTGTGTGTGTGTGTGCGTGTGCGTGTGTGTGTTCTGAGTGCGCACACAAAGACTGCAGACTGCAGTGCAAGTCTGTAACCTGCTGCAGCAGCACACTGTAGGGAGGAGTTCACAAAAAGATGCATTAGGGTACAGCTGTGTGTGGGGTGTGTGCATCCAGGTCTAAATGCACTGAATTTACTTGATTTAATCACGTGTATTATTTCTACATTCATTGAAACCTCACGTCAACACAATTAATGCTTAACGTGAGAAAAACCAAAGTCAAACGGTGATGATGGGATGCACTGATGTGCAAATTTCAAGTGAAAAATGACGTATGAGTTTAAAAAAAGTACATGCTTTTCTATTTTTTTCTTTGGGAAATCTCATGGTCTGACGCCTGTTGCTTTCCAGATGCAGCATCACAAAGAATTCTCTAATGACCACTGAGACCGTTCAAATAATCTGCATTCATCAGAAATGTAAGCTGTAGTAGCACTGATGGCTTGCATTGCATCCTTGCAGCTGGACAAGGAGAGCCATTATTTATCAAAGGCCTTCTCTATTGTTGTTCTGTGCCTCTGCGTCAATCTACAAGATTTATTCCTCCACCAATTTACAGCAGTTATATTGATCCAGCTCCTAAACAGTATCTTAAAGGTAACTTTAAATCATTTGAAAGTACCTTTAAGGCTTTTTGAATTGCAAAATTCAATCAAGTTGTCCCCTTTGGCAATCAGGTCCTAACTTCAAAATGGTGTTAAAAATTCAACATATTCATGAAACATTTTATCTTTAAATGGATTGCATAAACTTAATACTGTTTTGTACCACTCTGTATTTAATCACAGCATAATCAGCTATGGTTTCAAAAGCTGTTGTCATCAGATGTATTCTAAATAAGATTTTCCAGATCATATTTCTTAACGTTATTGTAGGGACTGGAACCAGCAGCCTTTGGCTTCTTTCATACTATGATTCTCAGCTGCCAATAGCTTTGTTCAGTGATGTTGTCAGTCAAGACACTGCAGATTACTGTGTTTATGAGTCGGTGATAAATTGAGGGGGCATGATCCCACCAAGAGGTTATGAGCTCCTAAGCTTAGGAACATTGAGCACAGGCTAAAGACCCATCAGTGTCAAGGATATTAATGTGTTCCAGCTTGGATGATGTATGTAAAATATGGATAAAATGGATAAATATGGATAAATAGGGATATTACACATCAGAATATTGTAACACAGATATCACAATTACATGCTGTGTCATGTTGTTACTCTCTGAACAGAAATATTCAATGATCTTGATACCATGCAGTTCATTTCTTTGTCCATAATAAATAAGAGATGGCTTTGCTGTGTGAAAACAGCATTTTTATGTGCAGAATTGTATTCATTTCAGAAATACTCAACCCAGTCCATCAAGGGATCTAATAATAACAGATGTGCCCTACCCAGCATGCTGTCACGTGATTTCATTTATTGACAAAAAAGAAAATCTAATTAGTGAAACAAATAATGGTGTGTGGGGTCTCTGATGAACTGTAACATCCATGCTTTAAAGTTTACATGAACAATAGTGCATGCATTGTGTGTCATTATTTCGATTCATTTAAGGAGAGCGTTAATGTGCTTGAATAATAATAATGAAAGTAATAATAATAATAATAATAATAATAATAATAATAATAATAATAATAATAATAATAATGAAAAATACAAATAATAGCAGTAAACATTTCGTGACATTCCCTTCTGGAACAGGACCAGGATCAGTCTTGGTTTCTCAGCCATCCACTTTCTTTCCAGCAAATAAAGATTACTAATGCTTACTTCACTGCTAACACAAGCACACAGGCAAAGCGATAGTTATTGCATTATAAATGACTTCCATATGTTTCTGCTTTCCATCCCTCAACTCAGCTCAATTCTGCGCTCCTGCAGGGCCGAGTTACTGCCCTGTTCCTGCACACCTGATTCAGGTTGTATTTACAAGATTCTAAATATTAGAATATAGGCTTAAGGATAAGGCCTAACATTACCTGTTTTAACCCTTTAATGCTAGGCATCCAGAAAAATGGAAAGATATCCATGGAAAGTTATATTAAAAATAATGCATTGTTAAGAAAAAACATCTTATTGTTAGAAAACAATAAGGACCAGTATATTTAAATAGACTTTCATTTGACATTTATCATTGATCATCACAGTGAAAATGTAAAAATCTAGGCTACTGTTTAAATGAACAGTGCACATTTCAGGAAGTCTTCTGAAATTGTGTTTTGCGTATCATGGCTTTTCAGTTTTGTGAAGAATTCAGATTAAGAGTTACAGAAATTTAAATGACTTACAGGTGCATCATTATGGAACGTCCCGCATCTCAATGGTGCGCGTTACAATATCAGGTTTCTGATTTTTCATCAGGCTTGGGTTAGGCTTGGGTTAGGCTAGATTTAAGGAGCAGATTTCATAGATTTCATGCATTCTCTGTGTTGGATGTGTTTCACTTGTTTGTTGAGTTCGCCCAAAATGTGTTAAGCATTTTATGTACTGGCAGCAGAAGTGAGAGGAACTTTAGTGCAGCAGGGCTAACAGTTGGAATGTAGATATTGATTTCTCTCTCAGGTGATAACAAACACTGAGTGTAAAACAGATGTGTCAAGTCTATCCCAGCTTATCACAGCAGGACATTTCATTCACTCAATACAGACATTTAGTAACTAAATATAAAGCTATTTTATTTTTATATATCATATTTATGAGCTATATTTGCTTTGCCTGTCTTCTCTCAGTTGTGAGATAAAGAAGTAGTAATACCTTCAGAGGAGGGAGGTCTGTGTGTTGTTTAATTTTTCTCATACTTCCAAATAAATGTTAGTTCTATTTTAAATAAGAAGTACTCAATGTAAACCAGTGCTTAGTTCACATCTGTTCTTCAAACCTATAAAGCTCGACTCAACTCAACATCTGCTTGTAACTGAGACGGCCCTGAGCCTGGACTGTAGACTCATCACTGCTGGAAGTTCATGTGTGTTGCTCTGAGTGCTGCTCCTGCAAGCCGCTACACCTGACACTCGTTTAGCTGATTGGCTACCGTTGAAAAGGGACAGATTTTGGGAACAACGGTGTTCGTGCTCAGGTGCCTGTTGCTATACAATTTGGCTTTCTTCCTTAATATTTATTTTCTTAATTAAACTCTTTAATTGTTTTTGCAATCTCCCATGTTCTCCGTTAGAGTTATTTTTGTCGCAGTCCTGAGCCAATTGTAACAGTAACCAAGTTACTGCTAGCTACTACTGCTAGTTACACGCCTTAATAAGCCCTGTCAAAAAATGCCAGCAGTTGATAAACAAGAAAAAACAGTTAATATGTTATGTGCTCTATGTTTTTTTTAATATATAGGAAAAGATGTATAAGAGATATGTGAGAGGACCAGTTAGTCACCAAGGTGCTCTTTGAAGTGGTGGGTCTTCATATGACGCTTGAAGACAGCAAAGAGGGAGTTTGTTCCACCACAGGAAGGCCAAGACTGAAAAGAGTTTAGATGCATGTCTTCCCCTTCTTTTGAACAATGAAGGTCCAAGACGAGCCGTGGTGATAAGTAAGGAGGTTCCGTTCTTGGCCTTGAAGGCGAGAGTTAAGGTACTGATATTAATGCAAGCGGCGACAGGGAGCCAGTGAAGGTTCCGTAGTAGAGACGTGTGTGAATTTACAGCTGCTTTCTGAATCAGCTGAAGGGGTTTTGTTACCTTCAGTGGATGTCCATCCAGTACAGAGTTGCAGTAGTCCATTTTGGACATGATCAGAGACTGGACAAGTAACTGTGTGGCTTCAGTGGCGAGAAAGTGGTCGGATACTTCTGATGTTGTAGAGAATGCATCTGCATGTCCTGGAGAGGCGGTCAGCATGCAATGAGAATGTCAGTTCTTCATATAGCATGACACCAAGATTTCTTACCTTCTTTGAGGGGACCATAACCGTGTTCTCAAAAAAAAGTCCTTTGATGAAAAGGAGCTCAGGTATTCCGGAGGAGCCAGTTTAGGTGATTTGGGCATCTGGGTGTCTCCCTGTGAACTGTAATTGGGAGTAGCGCATGGAGCAGAGTCAGGACATACTGAGCGGACTATGTTTCTTGATTTGCCAGGGAATTTTCTCCCAGGATGAGCTGGTACTCTGGGCTGCCCTCCTCAGCCAGCAACCATTGTAACATGGTTGCAGATATTCAACAGAAAATGACGGAAGGAGTGGTCTGGCTTCACCAACCCCTGATACTTGCCTCCGGACCAAGAGATCCTACCTTCAGCACCACCACTGGGTCCTTGAGCAAGACCCTTAACCCCAAGTTGCTCCAGGGAGAGACTGCCCCCTGTAGTTAGTGAATGAACGTCGCTTTGGATAAAAGCGTCTGATAAATGCCGTAAATGTAAATGTGTAGGTAAAATTATGTTGTTGACAGAATGATAATCCTCTCAACAAATGGATTTTTTATTTTATTCTGTTATTTCAAACAGTGAGCAAACTTTGAGAAACTCTGCTTGTGAGGGTGACTGCTGTGGCACCAGTGATTCAGCAGCTATCTGCATTTTAATCTACTCACATAACAGCCCACTGCATTACTGGGACAAGAGCGAAATTGATAAAAATTGATAGAAGACTACAGTTACTATGTAAGTGAGGACATATGAATCTTTTGCATAATCATTTTTAAAACTCCCAAAAGTAATTATACTAGAATATGTTTTTTTAAGAATAAATAAACACACACTCTGGAAATATGCAGAAAGCAAAAGTGACTTAGCTGAGAGTAAAGGAAGCAAATAAACAAATGTGCCTTAATGTCTTTAACCTTGTGAACTCTGTTTCAGCAGTTGTCTTAGCTACAGAAAACCCAGTGTTACAGGTTAGACCGAATGGCCTCTTGTGAAATAGGCAGGTGTAATTCAGTTCAGTATGAAATAATTTCAGGAGACTGAATAAATGCTTTGTTTGCAGAATCTGGCCATGATTAGAGATCTCGGCAGCTGCCACATCCCAATGCACGTTGCTCCATTTTCTTCACTGGTCAGAACCTGGCATTTCACCGGTGTTTAGAGGAGTAAGGTTTGGTCGTAATAGGCACATGGCTTTGCGAAACCTAAACAGCGGAAGATGACATCATAACCACTGCCTTGCCAGCGTATCCTCATTACGAGGCTCCACACAGGGCACTGAATAACAGGAGAGGGAGGGATATGACATAAAAGGGGAAAATGACATAAATGGCTCTTTTATGTCACACTCAACAAAGGCTTGGCTGACATTTTCTGTTTTACATTTTCTTAATGCATCAGCGCCGAGCGGTGGTAGGTTCCCACCCACATCACTCCTGCTCCGCTCTGATGTGGTGGCTCAGTTTGTTATAGAGAAGTTTCCTCCACACATAATTATTACCCTGTCATTTTCTTTGCAGAAACACTGCAGTACATGTGTATTGACAGTGTGGTTATGTGGCAGAGGCAATGAGGTGCTGAAATAAAAAGACTGATTTGGCTCAAGTTTACTTTATTTGCAATTTAGCATCCTTCCTGCTAGGAAGAATTTGTTGAAAGCATATTGGTGCTGGACTTTGAAGGATGCATGAGTCATTAATCTCTACCTCTCCTTTACCAACAGCTACATAATATATACTTATATACATAAAAAGTACACTATAAATGTACATTACATTTATATAATATACATATGATTGATTTTTTTTTTTTTAATTTTTGGACAAATCCATTTTCACATCATCAAACACTATTGCATTAAATGTGCATCAATTACTTTTTAACACTGTAACTGTGACTATTACAATTAACCCTACCTGTGAATTAAGTTGTAACATTACCGCTTTCAACTGAATTAGTTTGCAAATTGTATGTGGTTGAAACAAAGCCATTTGCTCATTATATAAATGATGAATGTCAGTTTTGCTTTTAATAATTTTATTGAGTATGAAAACAAATTGCGTTAGGTTGTGGGGGGGGGGGGGGGGGGGGGGGGGGGGGGGGGGGGGGGGGGGGGGGGGGGGGGAGGGGGGGGGGGGAAGGGG
>JBBPDE010000148.1:6465774-6475867 GCA_037974605.1 Nannopetersius ansorgii | reverse complement strand
ATCGGAATTATATCGTATCGACCAAAATTAAGAAATATATCGTGATATAAATTTTTGCCATATCGTCCAGCCCTAGGTGGGATATATTAGGCAGCAAGTGAGCTGTCAGTTCTTATAGCTGAGGTGTTGTAAGCAGGAAAGATAAGCAAGCATGAGGAATTGGGCCAAATAATGATGGCCCGGCGCCTTGGTCAGAACATCTCCAAAATGATGTGTCCTGTCAGGGTTTCCTAGAATTCCTGTGATTAGTACCTATAGAAAGTGGATGAAGGAAGGATAAATGTGTGATGCTTTGGGAAATGTCCTCATAGGAGGCCTTGGGTCCTGCCATTCATGTGGATGCTACTTTGACATGGACCACCTTCATGGCAGTGATATTCTCTAACAGCGGTGGCCTCTTTCTGCAGGACCCGCTACATTGCACAGAAGTGGTTTGAGGAACATAACAAAGAGCACAAGGTGTTAACTTCCAAATTCCCCGGACCTCAATGCGATTGTGCTTCAGTTGGATGTGCTGGACAGGCTAGTTGAGTCAATGGAGGCCCCACCTCACAACAGGACTTACTGCTAACATATTGGTATAGAAAGCACAACACACCTTCAGGGATCTTGAGAAATCCATGCCTTGATGGGTCAGAGCTGATTTGGCAGGTGACCTACACATTATTAGGTAAATGGTTTTAATATTATGCTGGATCGGTGTGAGTAACAGCAAATGTTTTATTTTATGTCATGGACATGAAATGTGTTACTACAAACACACATGTGAGATCCTGACCAATTTATATTACATTTCATTTAGTAAGAGGTAAAGCCCTGTGTGTTTAGATTCTGACTAAATAGATTAACATTAGTATGTTTTGCATTTAAAGTTATTACAAAAATTGTAGTTCAACCAGTGTACCAGATTAACTAGTATTACTTTCCTCTGCTAGTACCAATACTGAAATGCTCAGTACTAGTGACTACTTGTGCATCAGTCCTTGCTCAAGCTAAAAACAGAATGTTACATAATTGTTCATAATTCCATTTCAAACATCAAACTGATAACAATAATTCAATTCTTCCCTTTATTGGTCAATAATATATGGAATGCAGATTCAAAATGTATTTGTTACTCAATAACACTTTTATGGCATGTTCCCCATTTTATGGCTTTTATAGTTCATTTGGGCCCACTTCCACAAAAGTACTTTTTAATGACCATCAGATCAGCAGAGTTGATGGTTGCTGGAGTGGGCTGCACTGTAACTTTGATGGGGAAGTTAAAATGCAGCTTGTCCTGGAACTCCCCACACTTAGGGGGCTGTACGTCATGCCACACTGTAGCCAGAGATTAGAGGCAGATAAAGTGTGACAGCTTATCGTTCTGTTGGCTGTAGTTTTAAAAAGGGCAAGGCCTTCTTTTAGTGGTCTCTGATCGTGGCCTTGGCGGCAAGGACTCTGGAGAGAGGAGCAGCGTGTGCTTGTGAACAGCCCTGCCTTATCTCCATATAAGCTCGCCTTTTATAGCCTGTTCCCTTTCCTCTTAATGAGCGCAGCCATGAGAGTGGAAATAATGCAAATTACCTTTCCATGGAAATCCGTGTGTGTTTGTGTGTTTCCCTGCAAGTGTGCCATTTTTTTGTACATTTGTTCACATGTGTTGGAGTGTGTGTTTGTGTGTGGGAGGGTGTGCGATCGAAAGAAAGTAAACTTTGCATCTGTAACCCGCAAGATTTTCTGTTCGCTTTGATAAGGAAACCACTTCACGTCAGAAAGTTGCGCCTCGGGTGATGTTAGGTCAGAACGTACTGATATGAAAATTCAGGACTGATGCTGACCTGCAGTATTTCTCTGGTTCTCAGGGTAGATACTGATGACTGAGTCAGTCATATTTACATTTCCCAAACATAAACATGTTTTAAGGAGTGCTGTTCACAGAGAGTCTGGCTAAGTTTAATTTGCATCATTTATTAACCTTGAATCAAATATAAAATAGATTTAAAAAGGGTTTAATATAGAATTATATAATTTGAAAAAAAATAAAAGAATATATATATTTTACATATATATTTTGATGTCCTAACTATTGTACAGAAAGTAAAAATATAGTGATAGATTTTTTTTTTATGGATATTGATGATGATGACGATGATGCACCAATACACTTTAGATGCCCCAATTTATCTTGTGGTATTAATTGGTTGAGGATAATTAATGATATTTCAATTACTTCATTTTGTTCGTACTATTGTTATTATTACCTTCAGAATGTTTTTGCACTCTGATGAGATCACAAGTTTTGCAAACATCAACTAAAACTAGTGATGCCTGTTATAAAATAAACACTGATAATCATAACCAGTAATTATACTTCTTGTGGCAACGGAAAATAGCCATGTGTGTTAAAAATGTTATACCCTCCAAGGTACAGTCAGTGTACCCCAAACATTAAATAACCCCAAAAAGGTTATTTAATGAACTCCATCAAAGATGCACAACATCTACTTTCTCAGGAAAATGTACATTTTTGCAAATTTGTTTAATAACTTTTTACTGGAATGTTCCCTAGAGCATACCACCCCTGTAAGATATCCATATGGGTGGTCATGATTACTTGATTATAATCAATTACACAATTAAAAAAATAATTGCTTCAAATTTCCCTTCATAATCAACTGGCAAAATGACATAAGGGCACACACACACTCTGTTTTCTTTTTACTCTGTTTTTGTTTTATGGCAGTTTTTATAAATACATGTTTAAATATTTTTTTTTCTTTTGTGTTTTTTAATGATGTATTTGCTTTTCTCATATGACTTTCAGCTTTATCCATTTCCAATAAAACAACACATACTGTGGTACAAGTTTCATATATTAGAATATCTGTAAATATCTAACGAGTGCTAATTTTGCAACAGTACCATTATGGTGATTAGTCTATAGTGCTATTAGAGGAGGAAGTCGCTAGGATCACCCCTTAATAGTTGACCAAACTATCTGGTCTTTGTCAGTTGGTCGACTTTAATCTCAAAGCCTGCCAGCTCCATTCATTCACAAGGGCTCCATCTCTATGAAAGGATGAAGCAGAACTATCTTCTTGGCCATGAAAAGAGAGAAAAAAACACCCTGAATTTGTGTTTATCTCAGAAAAGAGAACCATGTTGCATGTGTTCATGTGCACAAAATGAAACTCTAATACCAACAGATGGAGCAAACTGTTAAACTTTTAAAGAAGGGAGAATAGCAGTGTGAGCACTGCAGGGTTCGGTATGACTGTGCGAAATGTTCATTATCCTTTGCAGCATTTTCTGACGCATATAGAATCATTGTTGTTATTGATGTTAGCATCATGGTTATCAGGTGGCTCGCTTCATGCATGCACTCATGATCATGGTTTTCTATTCCTCTATAATGTATCACAGTGTTAACAATGTTAAATGTAACACTTAACACTGTGCTACGCCATAGAGGAATATGGCCCCGGAACCCCATTTTTGGATACCACCAAAAATATTTAAACAAGTTATCATAAAGGTGCCACGACAAGTTAAATAATGGCTTGAACTTATTACTTAAAAATGTATATTCACAAAATTATTAAAGAATTTGGTTTGTTCGGTAGCATTTCATAGTGATTTTTTTTTTTTACATTCTGAATCAATACTTATTCATTTACTCCACTTTCAATCTGAATTTTAATAAATCAATAATAGCTAGAGCCCAGCTATTTGTTAGATTCCTCTGCTCCCTCCTATCTCAGGCTTCCAGTGGGAATATCTGAGGTCAGCCTAACCCTCTTCTATCCCAACTAGAATCTGGACACCTGGTCTGACAAGGTTAACTGACCCACACAGTGACATGATGTCCTTGACAAATCATGCAGATGTCACCATTACAGATTTTTTCCTGTCCCAGTGGTGCCCTAACAAGATAAATCATAACACATAGACTTACCACCTACAAGCAGACCTAATCTACCATTGAGCTTGATAAATGTTCGTAAATAGTTAAATAATAAAATATTCATACATAGACTTGTGTATCTATTATTTAATGCAAACATCTATTTAAAAACTCAGATCTTACATTGTTTTCCATGCAGATTGTTCCTGTGCATCTCAGTGTGATGATAAACTCAAACCAAGGTGTTAAGATGAGGCTGTGCTGCACTCGTTTTTTTGTTTTTTTTACATGCATCATTAACACATCAGCCAAAAAACTGTTAATAAACTTCCCAGGGTGATGTCCTGTAACGCCTCACTTTTTCAGTGCTCCTGATTTGGGGTGCAGAGGTAACTGTCCTCTCCTCATGGCCTTTCCTTTTTGTTTCACGCGGACCTGCAGCAACGCGGCCCTCCTGTAGATAAGATAAGAAACACATGCTCTTCCCACCTCCTGGCAAGGGAGTCCCAGGCGGACCTGCTGACGCACACAGCCACTCAGCCCCCCCACTTACACACCCACCAGCCTAACTCTCTCTCATGTCAGGCAAGTGAAAAGTAGTACCTTGGCAGACTGCCCCTGACACCATGCCAGGAAGAGAGTCGTTCAGAAAAAGGCGCCTTTTCTCTCTCTCTTTCTTTGTTTTCTCTCTCTCTCTCTCTCTCTCTCTCTCTCTCTCTCTCTCTCTCTCTCTCTCTCATTTTCTTACTCTCTGTCTCTCTCTCATTTTCTTACTCTCTGTCTCTCTTTCTGTCTCACTGGCTGCTCTCTCTGTTGCTCTCTCTGTTCCTCTCTCTCGTCTGGTTTTATTTATTACTGTAAAGCTTTAAAGCAAACTCACTCCCCAGACATCAGTGATGTGAATCTGACCCCACACAAACCGTTTGGCGCTCACCTCATCAACTTCACCTCCTCTCTAAAAGGGAAAAACACGAAGGCCGTGATGAAGGACCTCTGTTATTGAGCTCCTTGTCAGCATATACCAATCTAATTGACAGAGTAGACCATATTTACAGCTTGGTATGAATTATGCAAGGTCGCAGGGGAGGACCATGTTTACTTTCGGGACCGAAGTTTACCGTTCCAACCGTTTCTTGTTCTTCCACGTTTTGAAAAAGTGGGAGGAGACTGAGGGCATTCCATCATCAAATGGTAGCACAGCTCTTTCAGAGTCTGTCTTCCCTGGATTGACTTTTATTTATTGTTCAGCATACATGTTATCGTGTTGTAAATAAACGGCTGAATTCTTCAGCGATAAAGGCATTTCTTCCTTCTTTGCGGATGAAGTCATGTGCTGCTTTTGTCTTCCAGTAAAGTCTGACTTTAAGGTCTGTGGTTAAGCGGTGTCCCATGGTGGTTTTTGAGGGATGTGGCACCCTCTGATCTACAGATAAAGCTGTGGTTGTGAGAACTGGTCTTTATTTAGGATTTCAATATAAAACTAAGCATCAGTAAATTGCTCCTGATTTTTTGTAAATCATGTATAGTGGTCGTCGCAGTGCTGCAGATTGAGAGATGCATCTTGACCCGTTTAACAGCTGAGCGTGCTACTGATTATTCTCAAGTACTGAGCACAGTGTTATGACATTGTCACGGAAGGCCACGATTCACAGCGAAACGCTGACGTCCAAATTCTCCCTCTCGAGAGCCGTTGCTCTTTTACTCAAAGCAGAACTAAAAAAAAATGAGTGACGCAATCCAAATGTCCAGGGGGATGTTCTGAACTGATCTAAAAAAGTAAAAAGGAGCAGCATTGTAGAATAAGGACGAGCACATGAGTTGGGAAGGAAATGAGGCCTGCTCAGTTTGGGATTTGTAATGGGAGGGTGCTGGCGTTTTGAGACAGGATATCATCACAATTAATAGCACCTGTGATTCCTCTGTTTGGCACGCTGGTGCCATGCCGTGGGTTGTCCCACTTACTGGATGATGAGTGAATATTGAGTCATTTACAGTGAGGCTCTCTTCACCATGAAATGCTATGAAGCGTCCTGACTCACGTGAACAGTGGCGTTTAAGTCAGGGGACTGTAATGGTCAGGTCGAAAGCTTGTGCTCACTGAGCCACTTTGTGCGGTTCTGGGTGTAGGTTTTGGCTTTGTTTTGTTGGAAGATCCAGCCATGACCCAATTTAAGCTTCCAGGCAGAGGCAGGCAGATTTTCATTTAAAATCTCTGGGTACTTCATCTGCATGAGTCCATAATGCCATGTATTTAACCAAGGTTACAAGGCTTTTGTTCACAACACCTAAAAGTGGAGATGTAATTTCTTCTTGCTCTAAATCACCTTGAAAATGTGTTACTGAAAAAGTTCTATTTTTCTTTCATTTGACAATTGAATCCAGTTCATGTCAAAGTTCCAGTGGCATCAAATGAACCCCAGGCTCTAGTTTGTGGCTAGATTAACAAGGCTTTCTTTTCTCTCCCCTTCCAAAAAATGTTGGTGTGAGGTTAGTGACCTCAACCCCACTGTAGTCTGCAAACATGACATTCTACCCCTTTACCAAGGGTTCTGGTAATTATAGACTTCACTCTATACCTGTATATTTGTAAAAGACTGAATACATGATGAGACAAAGCAAACCAACGCTGGAAAGAAAAATATCCTTGAGAAATATCTTTTTCGTATCTTTTTCACACTACTTTCTAATACTTGTAGCTTTGTAAGTACTGCATAAATGACTGGACTGCATAAGAACAAAGAATAGCCATTGAGCAGTTGCTATTAAAACTACTAAGCATTTATTTCAAGCTCATCCATGGGCTATTGGACAGTTCAGTTCTTGCTCCATCTCCCATAGGTGACCTAAATGTGATGATGTGATTCTGACATAACTACGAAAACTACGTCTTATCTATCACCCTTACCTTTCACTGTTTTGACGGAGCAAGATAAGACTGGTGTGTGGGTCATTTATTTTGTGCTTTATCAATGATGCTGATAGCATTTTCACTGGTCAAGCTAGGGTTAGTATGAGAAGCAGTGAAGACAGTGAAGACCCTTTTTGACTCTTCCCTTGCCACTACTGCATTTTTAAGAACTTATGGCAGGGTAACATACCGTGTGATGGTTTGTTCACGTACTCCTGTTCCAACAGAAACATTTACATTTCCACACAGCAGAATATCAAACATTTGATCCTGTGATCCTGAAACAGCAATGAAACTATATCTAACAAATTCTCTGAGTAGGTGACGAGAGACAATGGCACATAGTGAGACAGCACAAGCTTCTGCTTTTAGCTTATGAATGAAAAGCGATTGTACCCTTTAAAGTAGCTTTGACACAGTTCAGCAAACATGCTGCATTTAGGGCTGGTCTGATCTGGTACTCAGTATTGGTCCTATATACAGCCGACCCACGAAATTTTGTGTGGGTTATGTTTCAAGAGCAGGCGCAAATTGTGAAAAAAAAATACGTCTTTGTGATGTGGTAAAAGAAATGTCGATAAATGCCTTTAGTCTAAACCCTCAAATCTCACTTTGAGTTTTTTTTTTTACATTAATACGAGTTCCTAACCTGGCGATGGTCCTGCAGTGGCTAGAAATGGGAATGGGTGTAAAGAGTGCTTTGCTCATCCTGCTCTGCCGTTGAGAGATGACAGCTCAGATGGCCCGATCTGGAATTTGGCCCTGTATGTCGTCATACAGGGAAACGTTACCTCCCCTTTCTCATGCCTTGCCTGCCCAGAGAATTTGTGCCCCCCCACAAAAAAAATTAGCTCCACTAACTGTCGATGCTTTGTGTGAGACCACTTTTTCCTCTAGAGATGTCATGATTCTAACGAGTGCTTAGATCTACAAATGAGCACAAATGTATTGTTTAGTTCCTTCATGCGAGCCTCTCAGGAACCAGAGGGTTTATTTTATTTTCTCTGGAAATGCACTGACACAATACAGAGCGGGTCTTGCTGTAAATAAGTAAATAAGAATGGCTGAAAATAAGTCTGGATCAGTTCCAGCTCTCCCTGACTCAGCTAAAAGGGCAAGTAAGTCAAATTAACACTATATAATTTTGTTGCCTTGCTGTATATTGTTACCTAGCTTTTTACCCTTAGAATGTGGCTGTAACATTAACTCTGTAGCTAACAGCACAGTTAGCAGGCTTCTGTCGCAAATGTAAAGGTAGATAGCATCAGGTGTGTGTGTGAGTGTTGTATGAATACGCACATTAACTCGAGGATTGTACTTCTTGGTTATTTGGACAACCGTGTTACTGTTAGTGTTATGGCGCACGATATCTGCCTTTCTGCTCATTGAAACGACTATAAGTGAGCACCTCTGTAAACCAGGGTGATCAGATGAGAATGGGTCAAATTTGAGGAGTCTTACAGCAACGGGGCTATAGGCGCTGATCTCAACTGCTTGGCTATCAAGGAAATGACTTGAATCTCACTACAGACCGATACAACTGTCTTTTACCAACTACATGACCTCAGTAGCCATTGCTATACACTGTAAACATTAGTGCATGGTACCGTGGCCGCAAGCTGGCCCTTCCACCACCCTCCACCTTGCTCCGCCTCTCTCCTCCTCACTCCGCCTCTCTCCTCCTCATTATTAAAGCTACAGACACAGAAACGGCATGTCCTCGAGAAATCTCATTGTAGGACTGGCTCTAAGTGACTAATTCTGCACCAAGGCTGAATTTCGGAAAGAGACTTCAGATACAGTATTGGGGGACCACTAAGACCTACATAAAAGCATAAAAATCATCATGTCATGGGATGGGAGGGAGTAAAGGGAGTACAGGGGTATTTCACCAGCCCAAGACATGCTTTCGTATTTTTTTCATGCATTTTAGTGCTAAATTATTAAGAATTATATATTGCCACGGCAGAAAAAAATGGGGAAGATATTTCCTCGGGTTTGCGGGAGGTTTGCACAGGTTTGCGGGGGTTTCTGCAAACAATTATTAGTTAGGTCCTTAGAAAAAATCAGCAATCTAAAATCTCTGTATCAGATGTTGGAAAACACCTGAACTGACACATAAATGCTACTGCAACTAAACTTTGAGTAACACAGGTAAGCAGCAAGACTATGTCTCAAATAGATCCGCAATAGCACTATGAATGAATTAAAGTACAAGTTCCTGCACCCAAATAATGCAATATGTCTAACAAAGAGTCATTGGCAATTCCATTATGGACACTTATCTCATTCCACATATTGACTGGTTCATTAAAGTAGCAATCCTAAACTGTACAGTCTGTTGTTAAACTCGCAGTAGATTAGAGGTCGATACAGCCATGTCCCTACTAAGCTGAAACAGTGCAGATGAGCTCTGGGGGTAATCAGGCTTTACAGGTTATGTAATAAATGTGTAGGTTATGTAATAAAACTGTTCAGTATCTCTAGACATACACTTCAAAATGTCTTGATTTTTGTTTTGAGTGTTCAGGCCTGGATTGTGGCTGTTTGACAGAGTGACTGGTCCCTTTTAACGACTGACAATGTTAGCATTCTAAAACATTATGTTTAGTGCTTGCAAGGAATCTTACTGTCCACAGGGTCTTAGACTATGAATGTTTGAGAACAGCTGGTCTAAAACACCTAGCAATTACTGCAAGCTACTACAGACATTTCTAGGCTATGAGAAAATTCAAGCGGCTCATGTTGTCACCATCTGTGATAGAAAAAGATGAATTTGTGGTGGAGAGTTGTCCAACTGAAGCAGTAGGGACAGCATGAGCAAGGACAGTGTGGTTTGAAAGGTCTCTGGGAAAAAAACGCGCATGAGATCCTGCTTATCCCCACAGCTTTGCATGCGCGAAGAAGCGAAAGGCCCGTGGTAACGATAGAGCTTGGATAACTGTGCGGAAGAAGGAATGTCTGTAATGTCTGGTGGAAAAAGCTTGTGTTTATTTATAAATGTATGTGTTTATTTGTTGAAATTTAAGCAGGATGGAGCACTTGATGTGCAAAACCTCATTCAGCGGAGCCTCGATGCCTTTATGGTTCAGTGTAAGACTTTAAATGCCCCATGTCAAAATATTTTTATCCACATCATAAACCTTATGATGTAACTGGTCTTAAATCTAATCTTAAAATAACATATCACATAACGTCTCTATAACTTACAATGACAGCAATCATGATTAAAATGCTCTTTCCATAACATTAAAAGCTTTGCTGATAAACAGTGATGTATTCTTATTATTTGACAC
>JBBPDE010000148.1:6454036-6465674 GCA_037974605.1 Nannopetersius ansorgii | reverse complement strand
AATCATGATTAAAATGCTCTTTCCATAACATTAAAAGCTTTGCTGATAAACAGTGATGTATTCTTATTATTTGACACGCAACAAGTATACATGTATCTTTCCCTATTATTTACATATAAAGTACTATTTTCATAAACAGTCTGGGTCTTCTGAACAGGAAGTGCTTTTGCAGCCTCAGGTTGTGTTTTGAGTGAAAACGCTACAGAAGTGAGTTGCTAGAGTTCTACCGAAAAGCGCAGCTTGCGGACTATAACACACTTGGCTGTTCTTTTTGAAGCTGTCGTGTGTGTCCAGGCTCATGTCGTGTGTGATCGCTTCCCTTCTCCCTCCTGTCCAAATCTGTCAGGAGGACTTCACACAACAGCAAGTGTGAAAACGGCAAGCCTCCCAAGACGAGCGTGTCTGCTTATTGAATGAATAAGTAATAGGAGCATGTCTGGAGAGGCCTGTGCCATGCCTGCTTGTGGCAGAGACATAGGAATGAGCAGTGTGGAGTTTCGATAGAGATTTGTAATATAGTGCAATATCGTACCCTAAGGCCATAAAGCTTGTTTTGAACACGGCTAGCCGTTTTTTCCCTATTTACACTGTTTACTAGGAGTGTAATAGCACACACATTTCACAATACAGTATTTGAGTATTGTAGTTTTTGTACCTCAAAGACACACTTTCAATACAAAGTGTAAGGCCAACATTCTTTTTGCTGCCAAAACAAGACCGCGGTGCCTGGTGAAAACATAATTAACTCAAGTTATTGTTCTTTTCCTAAACTTAAAATGTGTAAATGGTCTTGTTTTTCAGTGCAGGGTTTTTAACATTAGTTAAGTGTGATTGCATCTATTGTTGTTCTTAAGTTTCTCATTATTCTTTTCATAGCCCAAAAATACGCTGTTTCTCCTCTGAGCTCCTGTGGAACGGCCGATAACATCCGGTGTGGTGCGTGTGTATTCAGAGTTTTGATTGGTTGATCATAAGTATTGATCATTTAAAAAATCGATTTTTGTGATTGAGTCAGCTCTGTCGTGTTTGGGGTGAGAGGACGACAGAGTTGCCTTTTGTGTTGGAGAGAGAGTCTGTCATGTCACGGCTATGGAGGCCAAAAATGGAAAAAGCGTAAGGAGAAACATAAATGTGGAGAAACAATACGCACAGCACACTCGTAAGATACTAACGCTCAGGTTAGTTGTAAAAAAAGACACGCCTGAACGTATGTTGTGGTTTACAAAAAAATGATCGGCCTGTGAACACTGCTTCGTGCGATTTATTGGAGCTGGCAAGTTCACGCCCCCAATAGTACAGCGGTGGATAACCAACCTTTGAATCATATCTCAAGTTTGAGAGTCCCATACACTGGTTTTATAGCAACTAATCACACTTCACATTTTCTTATAGAAATGCACCTAGTTGTTTTATATTATGTTATGCTTTATATTATGCTTTTTTTGGGCAAATCTCCCTGTATTCATTTTATAGGGTATTGGCTTTCAATGCCTATTAACACAAAAAATTACACAAAATTTAACACTAATCTCTCTATCATGTGATATCCCAACACTGCCTATATCATAAGTAGAATATAAATTTGATTCCCTGTCAGTGAAGGCTAACACATGCGTCCTGTGGTGGCTAGTCATGCCATGTCAGCCACCGCAGCTATTTGAACTGCTGCTTGGAGGAGAGCGCTAACTACCTATTCTGTTACATTAGCTAAAAGATGATTGCCTGTCTAGCATGAAGCTAAGTGATTGGGCCGAGGGAGGACCCACATCACTGACCCAAAGAGAGTGAAGCCGATTGTTTTTTGAACTTTCGGCCA
This sequence comes from Nannopetersius ansorgii, assembly GCA_037974605.1. NCBI lineage: Eukaryota > Metazoa > Chordata > Actinopteri > Characiformes > Alestidae > Nannopetersius > Nannopetersius ansorgii. The sequence goes on along the minus strand of JBBPDE010000148.1, from coordinate 6,463,858 downwards.
CGCATGACTGCGGGGATCAAACTGCGTAATATCCCAATGGAAGCACCAACAGTTGCACAGTTTGGGAGCCAAGAACTTTGTTTCCTAAGTTCTGCAGTTCAGTTAATGTAGCTAACAAGTTAAGGACATCTATGCCTGGGGTGAGCAACCCATGGCTCTGAAGCCGCATGCAGCTCTTTCATCCTTATGTTGCGGCTCCCTGTGGCCTTTGAAAATAAATAATAATGTAAAACTAGAGCGGCGGCTAACTGGCTATAACTATAATTGCTGCATGCGTCTATTGACACAATGCCCAGTTTCACACAAGACACCTCCTGATACGACGCTGCTGCTGTATGTTTGGGCGTTTAGCAGACACAGCAAGTGTCCAGTGGACTTTGGACCCAGAGCCCGTTATACAGCGCCAGGCGCCCTAACAGAATCCGAATCAGAGTCATGTTTATTGACTGAGTGACACGTACAAGGAATTTGATTCCGGTCTAGGGTGTCTCTGAAGCACAACAGTATAAAACAACAAGAATATGTAAAGATGTGTGTACATGTGCCTACACCACATGCATATGGATTATGGATATTGGATTGTGGGTGTGGGTGCATTTTGATATATCTAAGAAAGACACACAGAAAGCTGCTTGTGAAGAGCGCAATGAAGTTTCTAGAGGGGGTGCATCCACAAAGACTTTCTCAACGTCGGGATTAATTTATCATATAAAATCAGTCATCCCGATCGGCATGCAGAGAAGCACAGTGGAGGCAAGACCCTTCGAGCACACCCACTCCTTCAAGAAAGGCAGGAAAGTTTTCCAGTGATTACAGTTAATATATGGGCTGCCAGTCTTTGTTTTAATGTACTAATTTGTTTTAGGCCTACCGAGAATGATGTTATAACTTTCAGCAGTGTTAAAAGCACTTGTTCTGAATGCACTCGGTTTATGCACTTGGTACAGAATATTAAAATGCACTTGAATTCACTTGTTTTATGAGAAAAGATATTTAATTGTATAATATTTCCACTATCTTGCTTTTAGGCTATTCATGAGTATGGCTAAGTAAAACATTTTATTTCAAATTGTATTTTATATTGTGCATTGTTTGAATGCTAAATAAATATTTAGCAACAAGTGTTTCATAATTTTTGTTTTGGCCAAAAAATAAAAATAAAACATTTCGGTGCATCCCTAATAAAAGTACAATATGTTTAATTTTTTTACCAGTTTTTTTACAGAGTTCTAAATGTTCTTCGAATAAACAAAATTTCACAAGCAACGCACTAGCCTAGTTTTTATACATATCATAAAAGTAAAAAGCAATATATATATAGTGTTATCTTCATTTTAGATGTCAAACAGGATTTGTGGCTCTCTGTGTTTTCTCTTTTGTGGAAACTGGGTCCAAATGGCTTTTTGAGTTTTAAAGGTTGCCGACCCCTGGTCTATGCAATCCAAAATTGATCAGGGCTGGATATCTAAATTCAATAGTTTTATAGTTCTCACCGATTTACTTCAGTACTACTTAGTATGGAAAAATTTGAATTTTTTTTGTAAATTAATATTCGCACTTATTGATTAGTCTGCAAGCCATTGTGTAAATTCATTAATGCTTTAAGCCACACCCAAAATGTGCGTTTCTGTTTTGTATTTTAAAAGAATGTATTGGATAAAAGAATACAGGAGGTCCTCTACTGGGCTACGACAGCCTCGACATACAACGTTGCGAGTTTATGGCGCTCACTCCCGTAACTAGTGTTCTTGTGCGAAGTGTAAGAATACACGGAATATACAGTAATGTGGTGTATAACCATGTTGGACTGTTAAAAGCACAGGTGTTTTATATTCATTTTTTGTAATTTAATCTGTTACTACAGATATACAGTATAAGTATCTCATTTTCCTTTTCCTGATGCTTAGTTGTGCTTTTATGTTCCAGAATATGATTTTACAACTGTTTGGGGATCAGTAAGTAACTTAAGCTTGGTATCAACAGAATTTTGCCTGAAGAATCCTATTGGCATTAGACAAATGTTTAGATTTTACTTATATTGAAACTGATATTTGTTGTTGCATTTATTTATTTTGTGCCTAAATGCTTTTGTTGAAATAATTGTTGCTTATTTTTAGTCTTATAAAAATATGTTGGTTATTCTTCTAATTTGGGTATACGCAGGTACAATTTTGCATTTTAAAAATATTTATGTACAGCATCAACAAATGTATACATTAAAGTTATTGACATACAAATCCCACATGGATTCATCCCTAATTACTGTCGGAATCGAGAAAAACCCAGCCCTAGTTGTAGCTACAGTGCAAAACTACAGAAGGGAACCTCAGATTTTTTAGCCCTGTGACTGCTTTTGAAGTTTAATAGGCATAGTGTAACACCCCTGCTCTTTACAGGTCCAGTTTGAGGTAGGAATGTTGATCAGTTCTCCCATAGGAGTATAGACACACAAAAGAATGATATGCAGACATTTATCATTTTTATAAACTTACATCAGGAGCCTTTACCAGAACTGGACATTTTACTTGAAACGTTTTGTTCTATGTATTTGTGTGCTATTAAAAATAGCAGGGCTGAAGTGGGAACAGCGGGAATGCAGAAAAGCAGTGAAGGGCCTTGGCTAGTGTTGTGATCTCTGTCGTCATGTGATGCACCAGGGAGCTTTGATGATGTTACATGTGATTTAACCACTAATATATTCTTTGAGCTATTTTTCTTAGTAAAATACAAAGAACAAAGGAAAAATGCTGCCTGAACTATGAAGGACTCTGGGGTCGAGCTGCAAACTCATGGAAAGGTTGGAGCTAGGTGCCCTAGTTTTTTTTTTTTTTTTGGCTTTAAAGGGGACAGCGGCTTGAGTTGTCAGGAGGAAGCGCTGAAAGGTTGATGCTCGGGGACTCTTCTGAGGTTAGATGGACAATGCAGAGAGGATTTTATTGCATTTTATCAAAACCTGATCAGAACAAAAGCAGCTGTGTCAGTCTCTGTCTGTTGGACAACTGCTGTTCAATTACCTGATAAGAACCTTTACATGCTATTACATGCTTATATGCCTATACATGCTATATTTAGCATAATTGGGGGCATATTTAGGGTTTACACTATAAACGCTTTAATTTAATTTTAAACTCTGGTTAATGCATTACCTTTAAAAAAAAAAAAGGTAAAAGTAAACTCAAGATGAGAGACTTTGTGTTCTCTTGACAGTACTAAAAAAATGTATACAGAAATATTTTACATGGGAATGTAGCTGAATTTCTGTTAAGATTTGTGTCACAAAATTAGTAAATTATATTGTTCTTAAGAATTTAGCACAAAAATGCATGAACAATATTATATTGCCATGAAGAAAGCAAAAACAAATGCGCAGGGTATTTGTAGTTTCTGCAAATTTGCGGGGGATTTCCACAAACAATTATTAGTTAGGTTGTAACTACCAAACTGCGCTGGACTCCAGCCCACCAGGACCAGAGCTGTGCCCTCCACACTCACTTCAATACTAATAATAGTCCCCAGGACTTTTTTACCTGATGTTGTAAGAGTACCTGAATAAGAGAAACATCAGTTGTCAAGTCAATGTCCTTCTGATACATTCAGGGCGGTCACATTTTATTTTCATATTTTACTTTCTTACACATATACATGTATGTGAGCGAAACACCGGACTGGACAATAAGACTACATATATCTGCACTTATCAGATAGATTTTTTAAGTTTCCTATTTACAACTGATTATTTGTTCCATATAGGAAACTGGGTATTTGACTATAACAATGTTACATATTGCTGCTATAGAAGCTCCTTTAAATTCCTGTATACAGCAGGTTGTCTGCCCAGAATAAGAACACTTTCACCACATGAAACTTTCACCACCTTTTGGAAGCATTCGAGCAGTTATTTGTCCTGGCCATAACCATTGTTCTCTAAAGAACTCCTGAAGAATTCCCTTTTAACAGTCACATCTAGTCATATGCAAACCCTTGGCTACATGATGTTTTGTTCATTAATTTATTTTCCTTTTTGGTCATAATAAGTTCATACCTTCACTGCAAAACACAATGTACTTAAAATGTGCTTAACCCCACCTTAATTTACCCTGAAAATACACCAATCCCTTTCATTTGAATTAAGTGTCCATTCATTTGTGACACCGACCCCTTAATTTTCCCCTAAAATTAGATTTAAGGCATGAGTGTTGATCTTAAATTTAAGACGTTAATTCAGGAGGTTCTATTATTTAAAGGGGACATATATGCAACACTCACTTTTTTAAAAAACAAGTGATAATAGGTTTATGGGCTATACGAAACATCCTCGTGAAGTTCTTTGCACAAAATTACTCTCATATAAAAAGATATCTCCAGTTTTATTCTTCACTGTTTTGGTCCCTTTCAAAGTGAGCCGTTTCAGGACTTCGTCTCTTTCATGCAAATAAGCTGTTGTGGCCACGCCCCACACACCCCATGCTCCACCCACCCCTTACGCTGCTTGTTTGACACATGCGAAATGAAACAAACAAGCTAGTTCATACTTTGAAGTCATTACTTGAAGGTATTTACATCTTTCTCATCTACTGACTTGTCACAGACAGTAGATACAGATGCTCCACAACACTGAAGATAGGTACGAAACCAATTGTTGCTGGGACATGAAATGAATGAAATGAAAGCCACACAGTTCTTCAGTTTTCTTTGTCTAGGAGAAAGTGTAGGGAGACACAACACTTCAAGTGTGACTTGCCTCTGCATGTAGCTAGAGCGCTCGGCATATCGCGGACCTTATCTGGTGTTGAGGCGCAGCGGAGCGGGCCGTACCTTTTACGTTCACAGGAACAAAACACAAATTTTACACTGTGATCAGTGTATTTTCACACCAATTTTTTTGCCTTAACCAATAGCGGAGGTTGTTTTATTGTTTTTATTGGCCAGTTTTTTCCACTGCAGTTGTCAGCATATATACAATCCAATATTTCATCCTGTGTTGCTGTTTGTACATAAGTTTCTAGATTTTTTTTTTCTCTGGCGCATGAAACTTCCAACCGTAAACAAAAATAATTACCCAAGATGGCCGCTGAAAGGGGTGACAGGCAACAGGCTAGTGGGTGGGGTCTCAACAGATGAGGACGGTTCTATGCAAATCCGTTGGCTCATTTTTGAAAGGGCGGTTCTATGCAAAAACGGCTCGTTTTGAAAGGGCCTGAAACTATGAAGAATAAAGCTGGTGATATCTCTTTATGCGAGAGTGATTTTGTGCATAGGCCTGTTATAACTAAAGTGAGTTTTGCATAATATGTCCCCTTTAGGGAGCAACTTTGAAAAAGAAAGGGAAAATTCAGTAGTTTTACCCCTTAATCAGCCTTAAAATGTGCACTTTTCTCCTTGATTTTCCTGTATGGGAAATTAAGGTCAAAATGAAGGTAATTTTAATGGGTAAAATTAAGGCATTTGATTTCTTAGTGCTTCTACAGAGAACACCCCTAAATATGTAATTTTTTCACAATTAGTATTCATTTGTTGAAGTTAGAAAAATGGCAAAAATAAAAACAAACGTGGGTTTGTTTGCATATTTATGTGTCCTGTTTATATTTCTAACTGGGCAAATAAACAATGACTATACACTAAATGTATAGGCATAAATGTAAATGCATTGATGTAAATGTATTACAATGTTTATAGACAGCAAGGTGCTCATTTATTGTTATCTGCCCAGGAATTCTATATAAGTGCATCCTTAGTTTCGTCTATTTTCTAATGAAAAAGAAGGAGGAGGCGAGTGGCTCCTTCTGCACTACTCTCCTTTGTGTGTGTCTCTGCATCATCCCCTCCGGTTTCTGATTTATTAAGCACCGTACTCTGCCCATGTGCGTCAGCACTGGCTCGGGGAGTCTCGTGAGGCTCTCTCTGCTGCTGAAGAGCACTGTCTCGTGTCTGGACAGCGTCAGGCGGCGGCACCCCCCTAAACACACACACACACACACCGTATGAGTGTGTAGAATGGAGCTTCTATACAAGAACTAAAAAAAACACACACAACCTCTGTGCAAGAACCAAAAGACACATGCTCACAAAGCTCCTAGCTGGCTGCAGCCTATCGAAGACAACGGCTCTGGGTCGGCACTGCAAGGCGGATTGAATATTTTGCTTATTTTTCCAAGACCCGCTCTCAAGGCTGTGAGTGAAGATGTCTTTGGCGCATCTGGTTCAACTTTACTGTTCAAAGCCTCTGCCGTTCTCATCTGTTTAGCTTTTGTTGTTGTGCACCAAAACAGTCTGTAGCCCCTTGCTACCCTCGTCTGCACGGTGTAGCTCCACAAATGTCCTGACAAAAGCCGGCCCTTACAGTCTCTGCCCCTGTGTGTGCGGTGTCTGGTTTTTAGGGGGAGTGTGTGTGTGTGTGTTAATGTTAGCAGGGTACAACACATGCCTTCCAGCTGTGATTCTCCTCAAACTTGCACATTAAGTCAAGCTACACAAATACCTTTAACCCTTACTATGCTTTAGAACAGACTACTTATGCGGTTAACAAATAATACAAAATAATATAAATACGATATAAATATCCAGTTTTGTCTAAACCACAGCTACACACAAATTGGGGATTGTTACCTGCTATCTATGATCTAAACACAACCAAAATGTAATGTGCCACCAAAACACACTGATAGACTGGAATTAAGGACATCTTATTGTAATCAAATTTTACGTGTCTATTCAAGCTACACAGCCTGTTGGGCCCTCCACCCATGCGAAGCCAGTCAGTCAGGCAAGCTTAACAGGAGTAATCCCACCTTCTTCCACTGGGAGTTACTACCATGTTTAAGGTCAGCCAATTTAGCTGAGAGGGCAGCCGACTCCTCATTTCCCTACGCCTCTCTCTGAACCCCACCAATATTCTTCCATTGCAGCAAACTTTGCACTGTCTCACTATGGAGTTATGTAATAGGACAGAGTAAAAAAATGAGACACAATCCCATTCTAAGACTCAGCTAGTATTCACTGCCCATCTATATGTCTGTTAATAAAGACTTTATACCATATATACTGTGTGCTTGTGTTCATAATGCTTAATAGTCTCACTGTTGAGCTGCAAGCAGGGACAGAGAACAAAAATAGCTTAACATTTTTCCCCTTCAAAAAGAAGAGCCTGCTATAAATGTCAATATCATTATAATTGGACTTACAATAAATCAGACTGAATGAACATTATCGCATTCATAACTATATTTTATTAATTACCATAGCATTAATAATAAAAAATAGCTGACACGTCTTTGCCATTTACAGTGTTTCGCAGCGTCTGACAGGCTATTTTTAAGTTAAAGGTTTGCTGCAGTTGCAAGTCCAGGCAAGTCTATAGCTGAACCAACATATTCTGCTTTAAGTTAAAGTTTTATCTCACAGAGTGCAATAATTGCATTGTGAAACATATATAAAATGCCTCTGTATTGCAGTCAATGAATATTATTTATTGTCCCGAGCCACAAGCCAGTAGTCCCCTAGTTTTTCTGGCATCTTTTCCCATCACTTGCTTCTATCCTTCTTCAATTCACCAAAGTCATAAGCTTTACTACTGTGTAAAAGCGAGCGTTTTGCTCACAAACAGTATGACTCACTTGGCGTCGTCTGTCTGTGAGTTAGGTCCATGCTAACTTCTCAATAGTCAGACCGGCCCTACCTGAAAAACAAAGCTGAACTTGTCCTAATAAAAAGAATGAAGCACAATACTGCCGGCGTATTATGATGGCTGCTCTACATTACACTGTTAACAGAAAAAGGATGGGTACTACAGAGACTGGCCACATACAAGGATGGACGTCAGTGTTGGCTCCCAGACGCCACGGAGTGCATTAAAACCGCGCTCTAGCACAGCAAATGGCCGCCTGCACCCACAGCAAAGACAATAAACAGCAGCACTTAGCAAGCGCTCGAGGACTTAATTGCCTATTAAGCACAATAGAGTCGTACGTCTTTCTTCCTGCGGGACCTCCTGCCTCCTGTTCCCTGGAGATACTGCACTGTTGTAAACATTTAGCTAGCCTACATGTTGGGGAAAGAGATATACTGCTGTACCCTAGCAAGCAGAGCTAAAATTGTTCCTGTGGATTGTGAATAGTCGACACCATAAAAAGCCAAAGCAACATTATCGCAAGATCAACTCCACGTTTAAAACTGCACAAAGCTAGCTCATTAGTTACATACCAGTGTTAGCAAGTATTTTAGCAGTCTTTAAAGTGCAAGTGATCTGACCATTTATCATACGTGAACACACCACAGCACACAGTGTGAACAACACAAAAATCGTTCTCTGCATTTAACCCCTTTCACCAAGTGAAACAGGGGGCAGCCAGGAACACAGTGTCCGGGTAGCAAAGTGTGGTACCTCGTTCCAGGGTACCTCAAAAGTGCCACTAGCAGTCCTTGGTTTTGAACCCTTCTGTTCACTAGTGCGCCAGAATATAGATAAGATTATAAAGCTAAATAAATTCACTTTTTAAGTATAATACATCTATCTGCTATACAAAACATGCTCATGAAGTTCTTGCTCATGAAGCTCATGAAGCTGATGATATCTCTTTATGTGAGTGATTTTTTGCAAAGAAGTTCATGAACATGTTTTGTAGCCCATAGACCTATTGTAACTCAATTGAGTTTTGCATAATATGTCCCTTTTAAGACTCAGAGAGCATCTCCTCTATTGCACCATCTATCTGCATGCACTGCTCTTACATAAAGATTTAGCACTTAAAATTATCCTCTGGTTCTCACACTGTCCTGAAATCTGAATGTGTCCTCATGTTAGTCGCTTTGGATAAAAGCATCAACCAATTGAGTGTAATGTAAACATGAAGTGGTGAAGACTGTTAGGACCTAATGAAGGGCCTAGCACAAGTTTCAAGCCGTCCCTCACCAGCTTATTGACTACATTTTGTCCACCCCTTTCTGTGCATTGTTTCTCTCTTTCTCTGTTTTACTTTATTACAGGGGTTGTGACTCCTCTGTATTAGAGCAGGAGCATCAGTGGTTGTGTATGTGTGGAGTGCTAGTGGCCAACACTCATCACACAGTCAGTTTAATTCTATCAATACTCTGGACTACCATTGCAAAGTCGATTAGGTAAGGCCGTCCAGAATGTTTTGGGAGAGCAGTTAGTGAAACGAGGGTGAATGAACCAGTTTTGCAATACAATATTGCAGCTTCAGACATAACTTTCCTTGTTATGTCAGTAAGATGCTCATATGTTTTCCTGATTTTGGTGCTTACTGTTAACTCTTCAGTTGGTTTGTATATATCCCACCTAAAATAATTATAATAACAGTAGTAATAATAATATCACTTATAATATATTCACAAGCAAAACCAAATCACATGTTTATTTGAATGTCATTGCTTGCTTTTCATAGAATAGTGTTGAGCTGCACAAAACCTCCCATTATTTTAAGTTCCAGCTTCATGGGGCACTGGACTGGTTTAGAAATTTCACACTCAGTTTGTTTCAACCCTAATAAGTCTACCTTTCTGCCCAGAATTTTTAATGGTTGATCCCATGGCTGCCCCTTATCTGTGCATGCATTATAACAGAGAAGTCAAGCTAAAAACACTTTTTGAAGTTGAAGTTGAAGTTTGTCATGTGTACAGAGTACAGTGTACAGAATACATTCTTACTTGAACACCCTCTTCACAGATAGAACATAAAGGCATAAAAGACATGAAAGACATAAAAGACAACACAGTGCAGCAACAGTAGTCTTGAGTTGTATATAGTACAGTTAAGTGACAGTGCAGTGTAAAGTGACAGTGCAGTGTAAAGTGACAGTGCAGTGT
>JBBPDE010000148.1:6414608-6433702 GCA_037974605.1 Nannopetersius ansorgii | reverse complement strand
ACACGCACGCACACACACACACACACACACACACACACACACACACACACACACACACACACACACACGCACACACAAGAAGTATCAGATCACAGACCCCCTCCTGTCTGTCTCTCTTCCTGCTGAGCCAAGCAGCACAGGAAGTGATGTTGGCAGGTCACTGAGGGGACAACTGCATCCCCGTTCACACACATGCGGCTCACACTCTCTCAGGAGCTGGAGTGGGGAGCGGCTGAAATTCTATCAGTCCTAGTTGCTTCCTGGCCATAGATTATGCTAAAGCACTCAATCGAATAACCGTCATAATTCTTCCTTCATCCCACTTCCACAAGTATACAGATAAGCAAAGAGTGTCAGACACAGATCCTGCAGAGTAAAAATCAAGAAGAAAGGAGATGTTCCCCTAGCCATGGCCCTCTCATACACAAACATGCCAGAGGAGAAATGCTTCCCATGTGGTCCTCTAAATACTGGGTATATTTGTAATGGATAGGAAAGTGTTCACTTGTGTTGAGTTGGATTGTGACTCTGAGTACACTCTTAAATATAAAGGATTCTAAAATTGGCGTGGAGGTTATTTAAAATGTAACATATCACTTTAAACAATGTCACTTTAAACCCTCACTGCATTTTTGCACTCCACATTCTAAATACCTCACTGCATCATTTTACACTAGACATTCTATTAATACTGTATATATTAAACTTTTTCAGTACTTGTAAATACTAAAAACTGTGTAATAATATATTAATAATATGTATATAATATAATAATTAATAATATAATATATAATATATAAATCATATATATAATGTTATTTTCTAACAAAATTGCACCTATTTTCTAAATAAATTTTACATGTTTATTACATTCCCATATATATATATATTCAATTCTAAACATGTTTAATTTTTCAATTTATTTTTTATTTATTTTTATTGTTATTTTTATTTACTTTTTTATTTATATTATTTATTATTATTGTTATTATTTTATCTTTAAACTTTAATATATATTTATGTAAAGTTGGGGGAACATGAGTCTAAAAATTTCATTACAGTAATGATGCTACATTGTTATGTATATGACAATAAAACTTAACACTTTTCCATTGAACGGATCTTCAGAGAACCAAAAAGTCTTCTTACTTATGTAAGAATGTGCCGTTGAACTGTTTGTGATCAGGCCAAACAGGAAATGTATTAATAGATTTGTGTGCTGTGGTCACTTGTGTTCCAGATATATGCAAAAAACCTGGTGAATGCAGATCGATGCGCCCTCTTCCAGGTCGATCACAATAACAAAGAACTGTACTCCGACCTCTTTGATATTGGGGAGGAGAATGAAGGGAAACCCGTCTTTAGGAAAACCAAAGAAATTAGGTGAGCATGTCTTCCCTATCCTTAAGCACTGATATGCTAATCATAAGTTTCTATGTTCAATAGATGTTGCAAAAGATTTTTTGAAAGGTTTAGTACCAGAAAACTTTAATATGTCTTAAAGCAATACAAAAAACTGCTCCTCTCTTTACTTTTCTACAAAAACTCCATACAACACTGTTTTCTATTGGTTCCTACATCCGGGGTTCACACATGCACAGGGTTAAAGTTCACCTATATTAAATTACTGCAACCGGAAGAGAATTCCTTATTCCTTTTTCGTGGTCTAACTTCCTCTCCCATTGGAGTGAATTGGCTCTTCGCCAGGCATATTTTACTCGCATTCTGCATGACCACAACCTAACTGCTGCTCATACTTTTCTCATACCAACAGTTTCCAGGCATTCCATACCACAGATTCCAAGCTGTTACAGCTGTTTAAGGAGGCTTTTTTATGACCATTTTTATTGAACATAATTAGTTGTTTTGCATGTGATATTTTCTTGAAAATAAAATAAAATTGTTAATCTTCAATATGTTAAATTATTCTAAACCACAATGAAAACACACTTCTTTCTTAAAAAAGCTAGGTGCCACAAAGCTTTTCACAGGGACATTATTTCATAGTCTTCAAATTAAATGCCCTCCTGGCTGTTCCTGGCAGGGGCTACTCTGCCCTGGCCAGTTAACGTGCTCTTGTGTTGTAAGAGTATGTAGTATACGGAGGGGCTAAGCCCTTAGCAATGTGGCATTGACATGCATGTGACAGTGTTGACAGTGTGTAATAAGTAATGAGATAAGGATAGCCCCCTCCCCCCTTTAACTGGGAGCTGGACTACCACAGCCGCAGCTTACTGTCCTGGACACCAGCCCCTTTCACTACAGTCAAAATGAACATGGTTCACTGCTTTGGCACTCTTTGCTTTACACACTGATGTAAAATATGCATTCTACTGAATGTTTGTTGCAAAAATAAATATATGGATTCTACCCATGGCAAGAAAATCTTTCCTGAAAATGTTCGGGAATAAAGATTTATAACATCCTAACAAGCAAATTTTAATCATTTCTATTGGTCAATTGTCCATTCAATGCACATTAACTGTGAACATAGCTGGTATTTACGAATAATAAAAAAAATAGAAAACTGTGTAAAAACAAAAATAGTATTAAGAGGTTTTCTTAAGTGTCTAAATGTAACCTTTTCAATTCATTTAAACATTCATTGCCCTAGGTTTTCTATAGAGAAAGGCATCGCTGGTCAGGTGGCTCGAACAGGAGAGGTGTTGAATATTCCGGACGCTTATGCAGACCCGCGGTTCAACAGGTAACTCTGATTATAACTTTCAGAGTAGCAGTTCAACACATCTCTGTCACATAGATTTGATCAGGTTGTTGATTGTGGGCTGTGGAATGTTGGTCCACTCCTTTTCAATAGCTGTGCGAAGTTGCTAAATATTGGCAGGAACTGGAACACACTGCTGTATACGCCGATCCAGAGCATCCCAAACATGCTCAATGGGTGACATGTAGAAAATGTTTCAAATCTGTGGATTCAGTGTACAATAAAAACAAAATTGTAGAGAACCCATATAGAACACCCAATAATTGCAAAACCTATGTAGTAGTAAGTGCCTGGTTTTGTGTCAGCCCTTTTTGCAATAACCTCATTGCAATAATGAGTTTTTTAACTACTTTTCTTTCATCCTGTTTATTATTGCAAATATTGAATTGACTGTTTAAAATGTTGAGCACTATTTATTTTCTAATTCATTTTCTTTGTTTTCATTTGTTTGAATCTTCTGGAAACCTCTATGCCATAATTATGGTGTGCTGTAGAAATATCTTTAGGTATCGTGTTTTTTTCCCCCCACATTACCCACCCTTACCTTCCCCACTAGCACTTCCCTACAGAGTGTCACTCTGTATGAAGTTACACTCACAGCTGTGGAGGGCACTCCTGATCGAGAGGGTATAAATACATGGGTAAACTGTGAGATGTCCTTGCAGCTCTCCAGCAGAACCTGCCAAGCTGCCGTCACCATGACTACGAATAGACGTGTTGTTCACCTCGCTCTGTCGTCATCATGGGCTACTTTAGTGTTTCTGGCAAGAATAAAGGCTTCCAGAAAGCAGAATGAAATAAATCTTCAGGATGAAATAATAAACATATGCTGTACAATAAAAATGTGCATTTTATTTTTAAATTGATGCTTGGCTATGGTTTGTTATGGGACCTGCCAAAAGTTTCTGTGAAATTAGTATGTGTGAAAAACGATGCCCTAAAGCATTATTTGCATGAACAAAAATAAGTCTTGTTTAAAAAACATAAGAGCTTACATTTATAGGATTTCTCCATCCTGCTTTCCATGTTAAAAAGGAGTGTTGTATGTTATTTATGCACGGATGCTTGCTCACTGTCAGAGTGTTTTATAATCCCTGAATTACTCTGGGCTAGACCCCAGACGGGCTAACCGTCCTCATGAATGCAGTCGCAGGTGGAGTGCCTAGGCCAATGGAGTAAAAACCAGAATGGCCTCAGTAACTAGTTAGAATTTATTTACATCTGCTGTTTGCTGTCTTTACTTTGTCTTATTGTTTCTAATTATTTACATCTCTTATTAAAGGTTTTGTGCTTCCTTTTTTTACTGTCACCTGTCTTCCACTCTGTATACAGGGAGGTGGACCTGTACACTGGCTACACGACACGGAATATCCTGTGCATGCCTATCGTCAGCCGGGGGACTGTCATAGGCGTCGTGCAGATGGTGAACAAACTGAGCGGAAGTGCCTTTACTAAAACGGACGAGAACAACTTTAAGATGTTCGCTGTTTTCTGTGCTCTGGCCTTACACTGTGCAAATGTGAGTCACACAGTAACACATTTACCAAAGCTGTGATGAAGGTCCCTTTGGGTGCTCTTGCTTTAATAGAAATGTAGTGAAAGAAATTCATTTATTGATCTGATCAGCAAGTAATGCCTCTTAGTTTTTCCTCTTAGCATGAGGCTAATGTTGCAAAATGTAATAGAGGTCTGTCACTCAAAATCATAACATTAAATGCAACAAATGTGTGCAGACTCCAGAGAAATAACATGTTTTGTTCATTAATTAAGTTAAAAATAAATTAATACAATATCGGCATGGAACTAACCTAAATGTGTCCAAATTCGAATGCCTGATTGCGATTTACTTAAGGTGTTATTTTTGTAAGATCTCAGAGCTTATTGGACTCCATCCAAGTCCAAGGCATAACCAGTTTCAGAGTGTGATAAATGATGTGACCCACCAAACGTTTCAGTATGTTATACTTACACTCAGTAGCCTTGGGCTGATCTAAAAGACTGACTGAGGAGCTGAAACTAAAGATGCTTACTTTTACAAAGCAAGAATCCACTTTGCAGTGGCGTTGCAAAAAACCTCAGTAAGGGTCATCATGAGGTAACTTTACCATGATCTCATCACAAACATCAGTGTCTGAAATATGCAAGACAACACTTGGATTACATGCAAGACAACTAATGAATATTTCAGTACTAGAAGCGTTCTGCAAGGGTAATTCAAGAAGAGACATTAAGAAGCAAAAGCTACAAGAAAGATGTGGAGGCTGTGATTTTAACTAAACCTTACTGACTAAACCAAATGAATTGTATCTCATTTTTTTCCTGGTACTGTTTTTGACCATGCAAGGTATTTTATTTATTTTGATTAATCAAATTGCCACACGAAACCACTTAAGCAAGTCATTTTTAAATTAATGAGGCCCTATAATATTTTGAGATGCGGTCATCTGAATTTCAGATTTAGATTTACCTGTTATTCATGGCTCATATTTTTAGGTGTGGTTAGGCACTGTGCAGAGTTTGGATTTATCTGATTCTGTGCTTTTTTTGGCAGGAAATCGTCATTAATAAAAGATTCCCAGCTACTATGTCATTTATGACTGAAAATTGTTTTCCTGTATGTGTACGTATGTGTTACTCTCCTTAAAAACCCCAAAACTTTGACCAGCCAACCCAAATGACAAACAGGTCAAATGCTTAAAATCTCAGCTCAGAATGTAACTTTTGTTTATGATGCACAGCATCAGAGGACAAATAGGATCTTACCACACATCATGGGATGACAGAGAAGTGTTTGTGAATGAAGCATATTGTGTTTAGTGGTTTGCCAGCAGTTGCGGTTTGGTTTTTAGAAATGTGAGTACAAATCTGCAATTGAGTTTCGCGTTTGGCAAAATAAGGTTCCGTTTTGGAAATATGGCTTTGTGTTTGTTTTTTTCTGTGTCAGACATCAGTTTCAGTGTCCAAACAATTGCAGGAAAAAAGAGCCACCCTGTATACCCACAGCTGTTTCAGTTACTTTAAGAGACAAAGAAATATTGTGTATGTTGTGCTTTTGGATGAGAGAAAACTTGGCACATGCACATTGTTTCCATATACATGCTTTCCATCATGGTTTGCGTGTATACATCCAGTATAAGCTGCAGAAAGGTTGAACCGAATGTGTGTCTCTTTGGTGGACATTGCTGATGGTCTGACAGTAATGTGACCTAAACTCTGTGTACATTTGTGTAGATGTATCACCGGATCAGACATTCAGAGTGCATCTACAGGGTGACGATGGAGAAGCTTTCATACCACAGCATCTGTACATCGGAGGAGTGGAAGACCCTCTCACAGCTGTCCCTTCCTGACCCCATATATAAAGAAATTGAGATGTGAGTATAAACTGTGAGGCTAGACAATATGCAGATATTGAATTGTCATCATGTTCAGGTATGTCACAGTACTTATTGTGTGCCAATATTTAATGTCAGTGACTACCGAACTGAGCAGTTACATTACTATACTATTTAAATATAATTATCATGTAAACCCTGAACTGAGCAATTATTTTTACTATTTAAATGTAATTACAAAAGTACAACATATATAGCAGTTTATAGCTGCTTGCATAATCTGTGCTGGCAGGTTCGAGTCTGTACAGTTTTTTTTTTTTCCATACAAGGCAGACATATAGCAATGTAAAGTATTTTATTTATTTATTTTTCTCCATGAGAGAAGGCTGTCGGTTGTAATTTCTAAAGTTCAGAAGTTACCAGGATTGAGACATGAGCTTAGTTTGTTATTCTGGGCAGTACATCCTGATTATTGAAATGACCTGCTTTTAAAACGAGTACTTTCCGCTAAGATAGGAAACAGAGACTGATAAGACAGATCCCACTTTATGAGTAAAATATTTGGTTGGATCCTGTATAATGTAGCAACAGAAACAGTCAGCAGACTAAACTAGTTTGGACTTAATAAGATGTCCTATACAGATGAAAATGATAAAAATGAAATGAACTATTATTTTGAGCTTTAACCAAGCCTGACAGAATTCTGCCTGAACTCGACTTGAGCCCGAGTCCAGTTGAACTGCTTCAACCTAAAACCTACAGAATATCACCAATTACCACACAGTGGTAATATTAGTCGTAATAATAAAGATAATTTTAAAACATCATAGCCACAGATAACCAAGTGAACATATCATTCATTAAACAAAGTTTTAGACAGTACTGTTGGCTTTACCTGTTTGATCCTTTACTCAAAACAAGTTAGATGTAGCAGAAACTTTCTCTGGCTGAAAAATGAAATTTTAATGTCTTTTTTGATGGTTGAACTGCAAGAACTCAAACATGAGGTCCAATCCCAGTGAGTACAAATATAGCGTCCTGCTTTTATCACTATCTGCAGCTTCTGATGAAAAACAAAAATGTTGAATCAGTTTATGATGAGATTGTTTTATACTTTTGTTTTGCTTTTGTATTATATATTAGAGCTTATTAAAGCCAAGGGAAGTGAAGTATCGTGATACATATGATACACAGTTGATACTTCATGCAAGCAGAATAGATGCCTCACAACAGTATGGGCTGTTTGCAAGTTTTCAATGTTCAATTATTGGAGTTCTCGCTCTTTGCTGCGGCCTCTACTTTTCTGGGAAGACTTTATACTAGGGACATTGCTGTGGGCAATTGATTGCATTCATCCTAAAGAACATTAGTGAGGTTAGATACTGATGTTGCACAATTAGTTTTGGATCACAAACCCCAGTGTAACTGTGAATTGAATGCAGTTCCACTGCAGATAATGCAGTTCTGCTGCAACAGAGTTCAGTATTGCAGGGCTTTATATGAGTGTTTGCCGTTTGGTGCAGTGACCTTAAACTGATGTGTGGCTGCTCCATAGTGTCCTGTTCTATTGGTGCTGCTTTTGGCCATATGGTGAGGTTTCTAACTGGTCAATTCAAATTTTGTTACTTATAGAATTAATTATTGACTGTTCTGATAAACGACAGTGCAGTGTCATGAAATTAGAGGGTTTTTTACTGAATGTGAGCAGGCCATGATTAATCATAATTATAATTTAATCTTGTGTTAAGTGAGACACCTACATAAGTGGGTTTTTACTAAAACTATTTTTTTAAACTATCCAGGTCATTCAGTTCATTCTTTTTCCATTTGCCTTCGTAGGTTTCACTTCGACATCAGCCCCTATGAAGAGCTCTGGCCTGCAGTCTTTGTGTACATGGTTCACAATTCATGTGGAAAAAATAGGTGAGAATGACACCTCACACCCCTCAAATCCCAGGACCTCTTTGCTGGTTCAATGGCAGGTGAAAATGACGCAGGAGGGCCTTAGAATAAACACTGATGACAGCGGGCTGTAGATAAGAAAGTAGCTCAAATGTCTGGATGCTCTCAGAGTGACTGAGTGACAATAGGCTAAACATAAGTAGATCTCTATGCTTATCTCTGATCATGTGAAACATCTAATGTTTGTTTAAGCAGGCAAATTTTTTTTGTATATGTGCAGTTTTGAGCTGGAGAAACTGTGCCGCTTCACTATGTCAGTGCGGAAGAATTACAGACGAGTTCCATACCACAACTGGAAACATGCAGTGACTGTGGCCCACTGCATGTATGCCATCCTGCAGAAAACCTCTGGAATCTTCACAGAACTGGAGGTCAGTGCATGCACCTCTCTGAATTGGAGCCTGACTGATACATGACCATTATGATGCTAATGAAACAACATTGTTTTAAAATATTGACCTGAAACATTAAGAAAATAAGTAATTTCTGAGGATTTCTATGATCTCATGCATGCATGAGTATCTTTATCAAATATATATATACACCCCTCAAGCAACAACATAAACACTTAAAGGACACCAAATGTGAAATTGGCAAGTA
Organism: Nannopetersius ansorgii; assembly: GCA_037974605.1. NCBI lineage: Eukaryota > Metazoa > Chordata > Actinopteri > Characiformes > Alestidae > Nannopetersius > Nannopetersius ansorgii. Next base: position 6,425,080 of record JBBPDE010000148.1, on the reverse strand, counting down.
TAAGAATCTGAGTGACTTAAATGCGGGTCAAGCTGTGATGAGTCAGAGCATCTCCAAAATGATAGGTCTTATGGGATGTCAGTACTTACCAAAAGTGGTGAAAAGGACAATCTGAAAGACACCAAAATGGTCATGGGCTCCCAAGACTCATTAATGTGCTTGGGGAGCAAAGGAGGAAATCCCTCCAAAGAGCTACTGAAGTACAAATTGCATCAAAAGGTAATTCTGACAATGATAGAAAGGTGTCAGAACACAGTTTGCTGGATATGGGGCTGACTAGCTGCAGACTAGACAGCGTGGCCATGCACACTCCTGTCCCCTGCATCAACACTAGACCAAGGACAGCAAAAATAGCAGTCCTATTTGGATGAAATCAAGTTTTTTTTTTTATCATGTGGACGGCCATGTTGATACATTACGTCAAGAAGGCAAGCTGGCAGAGGCAGGGTGATACTCTGGCCAATGTTCTGCTGGGAAACCCTGGGTCCTGACATTCTTGTAGATGTTACTTTGACACAGTTCACCTACCTAAACATTGTTCCTAACAACAGTGGCCTCTTTCAGCAGGATAATGCACTCTGCCTGCCACTCCAGAATGGTTTAACACAAATGTTCACTTGGCCTCCAAATTCCTCACATCTCACTATAATTGATCATCTGTATGATGTGCTGGGTAAACTAGTCTGACCAATGGAGTCAGCTTACAGGATTGCATCTTGGTGCCAGATACTATAGCACAGCCTCAGAGCCCATGCTTTACTGGGTCAGAGCTATTTTGGCGAGACAAGGGGAACTTAAGCAATATTAAGAAGGAGGTTTTAATGTTCTAGCCTTTTTCTGAAGAGACTGATAAATGATAGTTAATATAACTCAGTTCTAGGAAGTATTATACAATGTTTATTTTCTTGTTTCCAATAAAGCCGGCATGCTGTTTAAGAATGTAAACACATATTTAACTGAAAATACATCAAATACAACATGTCAAATGTTGAAACTGAAAAATGTTATTGCTTTGTGAAAAATATATGGTCTTTTTGAATTTGATGCCAGTTACACACTTCACAAAAGTTGGGACAGCAGAAAAAAAACCCAACTAATTAGGTTAAATGGTCAGTAATGTGATCCATAATTTCTTGTCAGATTCACCTTGGGAGTAATGCTAAGCCATATTTTTCCCCCTCTTTTGGACCTAAACATATCAATGTATTGATTGACAAAGGAAGATATTCTGATGAAACGTGTTGGAAAATACAGTGTATTGGATTACATTTATGTATCCCTATACTTATGACAAACAGAGTGCATGCTTGTTTACCCATCATGGCCTTCTTCTTATTTTTTAATGCCTTCCCTGATGGACAAATACACTCATACACAGAGGAAAGGCCTGCTGATAGCCTGCTTGTGTCATGATCTGGACCACCGGGGCTACAGCAACAGCTACCTGCAGAAGTTTGATCATCCCCTGGCGGCCCTCTACTCCACATCCACAATGGAACAGCACCATTTCTCCCAAACTGTGTCTATCCTGCAGGTAGAGCTCTCACAAACTGCATCTATTTGCTCTAGGCTTCCTCCTGTGAATACAAAGTGCTCTAGCTTCATTCCTGGTTTCATCACTGCTCTTTCTCCATCCACCCCTCCTTGATCTTTTCTCATTAGTGGTGTGCACTGCTTTCAGGTGCTTTTAGGTGTTTATTAAGGCTGTGTGATGTGAACGAAACACAGTATTTCATAGCTACGAATTGTGATTAATAGCCCTTGTGGCATATAGTAAAACACACTGTAAGTCAATGTGAAATTGTCTTTTAGCCTATAATATTTTGACCACGGCAGTTTGCTTTTCCTTTACACCAACCAATCAGAATGTTTCCTCCTTGGCCACTTTTATCTTTCATATTGACCCCAGGTACATTTTGAACATAAAGATCATTTTTTGCCGCATTATTATGTAGCAAATGTCATTTTAATTACACATTTGATGAGGACATTCTGTAAGTATATGAAATAATCAAAGTAAACCAGTAAAATGATGATGATTAATTAATGATTTATTGTGCATCCCTTATATTTAGCCAAACAAAATATTGTGTTTATGAGTACTGTTCATTTGTTAGCAGAATCTCAACCCACGTTGCTTTGCTTGGGCAACATAAATCTGAAATGATCAAGGAGGAGCCTACTCTGTCACGCAGATGGACAATTAATGGCAATTTCTCTTCATCTCAAGATTTAGGTGGTTTGACTCTTTGATGCGCAACGCACTGGTCCCTGAGGATTCCGGATCAGGCCATGGTTACACGCTTTATTCAGCTCATCAGCTAATTACTGAGCTTTTTGGACGGAAGTAGGCTGTAAGCAATTAAATGGCAATAGAATCATATCATTATTAATTTACTTAAAATATAACAGATTTGTCATTTTGATGCCATTACTTGAAAGTTGTAGACCAAAGCCTGAACCACAGTTTGTTTCCCTCTTTCCCCCCAAATCCTTTATTAAATACAGGCCTCATCTTTGAATGGGGCCTCTGTCGGTTGCTCACTCGTGGGAGAGGACTCCTGTTGGCTTTGCTGCAGCCCCTCCAGCTGAGCCGGACGCCTCCTAAGTGGAGCTTTTGCTTTTTTATTGATCTCTTTGTTTCCCATAGCTGGAAGGGCACAATATTTTCTCCAACCTGACTTCCAGCGAGTATGAGCAGGTGCTGGAGATCATCCGCAAGGCCATCATTGCCACCGACTTGGCCCTTTACTTTGGCAACCGAAAGCAGCTCACTGACCTGCTGAGCACCGGAGCTCTGGACCTGAACAACCATGCCCACAGGTCAGTGATCAAAGTCTAGCAGAGCGTAAGGTTTAATACTTGTGGTTGATCAACTTTTTTGAAAAAAATAACACTGAGCTCTTCACTATGTTCTGCTGCCAGTTTTTGTTTATGTTTGGGACTATGTGATTTTTTTTTTATGCTCCTGTTTTCAACTGAAATAGCTGAACTCTCCTTTGGCTATGTGATATAGCAATATACCTAATGACAATTATGGCAAGGGATCTTTAAGATCAGGGCTGGGAGCTACTGCCTTGCATCAAAAGAGGAGGTCATTGTGCCAACACATCATATGACTTCCCACTTCTGGAAACACAGGAATTGCTCAAAAGAAACATCCTTCATTACTAGGTTAATCTAAAATAATATTATAATTCTAAATTTGTTCCTCTGTGGCAGGGACCGTGTGATTGGTCTTATGATGACTGCATGTGATCTCTGCTCTGTTACCAAATTGTGGCCTGTCACTCGCCTCACAGCCAACGACATCTACGCTGAGTTTTGGGCTGAGGTAAACGTCATTTAAAATGGGGGAAGGTCACCCTCCTTTCTGGCCATACTCATTTTTGGGATGAGCAAACAAGCATTTTTTGAGAAAAATGTCTAAATGTATTTTCTCCTTGTCATCTCTTCCTCATCAGGGAGATGAGATGAAGAAGATAGGAATACAGCCCATTCCGATGATGGACAGGGATAAGAAGGACGAGGTTCCGCAGGGACAGGTAAGGCAGCACCTGGCTCAGGATTACTTTTAAAAGCTTTGTTGTATTACAATAATCTAATAGATCTCTGGGATTTGCCACTAAAGTAAAAAATAAATACTATCATACTATCTACTGAATTGGGGGTCGAATCGAAAAATTATTAGTGAGGTGTGGTGGCTTTGGGGTCGTGGGGTTTGGTTGGGTTGTTGATTGGGTGGTTGGATTTGGGGTTTTGTTGGAATAGGGTGGGTTGATCGACGTGGGGTAGGTGGGTTGATCGACGTGGGGTGGGTGGGTTGATTTATGTGGGGTGGGTTGGTTGACGTGGGGTATGTTGGTTGACGTGGGGTGGGTTGGGTGTGGGGACATTGGAAAAAAAATATGGGTGGGCATGGTTGTCTGTTCAAGCACACCAACAATACAATTTTTAATCAATGTAATGGGGAGGAGTTCCCCCATACATATAACTATGGCCTTCTAGCCTTTCTATACAGTGTCTGCTAATTGAATTGGGAAGTTTATTCTATATACAGTGGTTGCCATTATTCTTTAGACAGTTAACTATTGTAAGTCTTACTGTGTTATGCTGTCTTTGTGGTCCTAGGTGGGATTTTATAATGCTGTGGCCATTCCCTGTTACACCACCCTGATGGAGCTGTTCCCTCCCTCTGCCCCTCTTCTTAGCGCCTGCAGGTCAGTTACCACTTCACCACTGCAGTGTTGGGACATCTTATCCATACACATGGATTCAATACTAATAGTACCAATTTAGCACTTATAGTAAATAAACATTCTTTACAGAGATCACAAATCTGCACTGAAAGGTTAAAAGTGGTCTGTGCAAAAGCAATTGGACAAACTGTGCATTTAAAAATGCTTAGAAATACAAGCTTTAAGTATTTTCACTGTAGAGTGTTCATATCTTTGATTAGGATATCATGATTTGATTGGGGGTGTTTCCATCCCCAATCCCAAACTTTTCCATCTCACTGTGTTTCAGGTCACCCCACTGTTGTTCTTAAATGTTGAAAACTGTAAAAATAAGGAATAACGTTTCTACAAATAGGTGCCCACAAACCTCTGACTGGTACTGTAGTTAGTTCGTTTGTTACTGTAAGTTGGTGTAGAAATACTTAATAGAGATAAAACATGCTTTAAAATGTCAGGGCTCTAGAAAGTTTAGAAAGAATTTGGTCTCCTGACTATGGACCTGTGTTTTCAGTTTTCTTGCTTTAAGAGTATAATGGCAACAAGAACAGCAATAAAAACACATTTTATTGAGGTAATTCATAACAAAAAGAAAAAGAACATTACTTGAAGTTGGGGCTATTAGGACAAGTAGCACATCATCTACCTAAAATCCTTCAGCTAGAGAAAGTGCAAAAAAGAGAGACCACAGGAACAGAGCTTGGCATGGATTACAAAGCGTATATTCATGCTGGAAAATAGCTTTTTAAAATAGCATAGATGATTATCTGTTTGTGCCGATGGCTTGCTGCCATAATAGTGAAGATGTGGTTGAAGAAAAATAAATACCTTCATGTTTCATTTCCATTAAAGAGGTATTTGTTTCTTTCTTTCAGGATGTTTGTCTTAAATTTCCAGTAATTTTGTATATTTCTCATAGTTTGCTATTCAATAGGGTACAAAAATGTCTTACCTTTCCTTATATATATATGTATATATATATGTATACAGTTGGGATGGAATTTTGATGCACCTTTTATTTGCGGAGTTTAAAATGATGGGAAACCTAAAACATTAAATAATCTTGAAATAAATAACTTGGTAAATAAATAAAAATCCCAGATAAACCTGAGGCTAATACGAAACGATTTTTATTTATTTAAAATAAAACATGAACTTATCCCATGTCATTTTGTGCAGAGCACAGTTTCTGTGTTTCTGTTTATTTCAAGTGTGTGTAATAAATTAACCAATTATGTAGTTTGATTTAGTGTTCAAACTTTGGGTGAATGTAGTTAAATGCGGTTTTTAATTGTATTAGCAATGTTAGCAATGATTAAAATGTTTCTGTATAAGACAGTTTGATGTGCAGGGCCAGTGTAGTCACTCCATCATCCATGTACAAACCAGACTAAAGGCTTTGTGACCTTGATTCTTGGGGACTGCAAATGAACTTCAGGCTGCGTCAGCCACTGGGTCTGTGCAGCATGTGTACATTAGTCCAGTCGTGTCTGGAGTCAAGCAAATGACAGCAGGACTGTTCATGGAAAAGAGGGATCTAAAAGGCTACAGTTTTCACATTTCTCCTTTGGAGCTTAGATAACATGAGAAGGCTGCTATAAAAGCCTGGTAGGGAAAAAATGAAGTGTGAGCTTTTCCTTCCTGCATGTCTGGGTCACTCTGCCCTGGTTGTATCGCTATCCTTACTGTAGCTACAAGCACAGATTGTGTTTCAGAGATGAGACACACACTCAGTCCTACACCGTGTGACTGAATCTGAATCACATTACTTTCTCACATTGTTACCACACGTGGTGTAAATGCCATTAGCTCACACCAGAGGTGGGAACATGTCAAGTATCAAGTAAGTCTTGACTCTTCAGTATCCTTAACATTGTTTCCTAAACAAATCTAGATGGATGGATTGATTCATTGATTCCAAAATATGCAGGCAGACCTGAATACTCACTTTGTCACACATTTGCTGATACAATGGCATTAAATTAACTTTTTGCATTCAAGTCAATTGTGTTTGTCAAAGTTGAGTGTTTTTTTTTATATTTTGTCAAATACATTCTCAATTCATTAAATTAAATGACTCGAATCTCACTCCAGTCCAAGTCACACATCTGTCTCATGTCCATCCTCAAAAATCTAGAGTAGTAATTTTTAAAGGTGCACGCAAACTCTGTGCTTGTAAATGCGTTATGTGTTTTTCTTCAGGTATATGTTTGCTGTGTTCATGTAAGAACATGGTATGATCCTAGTCATTATCATTATCAAGCTGAAATCAACAGAAAATACTAGTTTGGAATTCAGTAAGGAAAAATAGAATGAATCTGATCTTTTGAATATGCTTGCTTTGTGAGATACCATGTTGTTTGCTGTGTATTTCTTCATGTGGGAACGTTGAGTGTTTGTGGACTTTGAGAATGATCTACCTACTTGATCTTTGGTATTAGTATATGTGAATACTCAGGCTTTCATTTTCAGGATCGGTGTCAATCAATATTTAAAGTTTCCGTATCCATATTGATCGACAGTCAAGGTCCAATATCAGTATCATGTGATACTCAGATTTCAACATTAGTATCGTTGACACTCTGGGTTTGAAATGCGGTTTTAGTAAAAAGTGATGTCATTCTATTTATACATATCAGCATACATGAAATCAGTTTTAAAGTGCTTTCTGAAATGTGTTTGTGTTTGCAGGGACAACCTGGGCCAGTGGGAGAGAATAGTGCGAGGGGAGGAGCCGTCCACTTGGGTCCCGTCTGAAGAGCATGAGCCGAGCGAGCTGTCGGAGAGTGGGCCAGTCAAAGTGGACAACTGACTGACCACCGCACCACCCATACCCTGCCAGAGACACTGGACTTCCTTTAGAACAGTCCCACTTCCCGTGGAGACGAGAGGGAGCAGAGAGGCCGGGCAGGAAAGGTGATATTCACCAAACAGCTTCAAGAAGAATTTTTTAAAAAGACAAAACTTAACATAGAGTTACCTCAGCGGGTTACAGAGGTGTAGAGTTCTGACCCTGATGGCTCTCATGGTCAGATCCAGGACTTGGGATCCAGTCACCTCAAGCCTGCTCTGACTGGGAGTATTTTCGGTCGGATTTGGACTTCTTTAGCTTCAAGAGTTTTCCTCTGATGGTTGCTTTTGCAATATTTTGCCGATTTTCTTTGTTTTGTGTTTTTTTTTTTTTGGGGTTCAATTCCATTTCAATGTTCTTTTCAAATGCGTTTCTTTTTGTGGTCTTATATTTGAAGAGGCCTTAAAATCTGAACCTCCAGTTACAGTCAAAACTCCATGACTTGTAACTGGGACAGGGTTCAGGTCATCTGAAGTGGTACTTTATTCCTGCTGTGGTCAAAGAAAAATTATACGCAAAACCTGCTTGGGAGTTGCTATTTTTTAAGAGAGACAAAAGGAATGTTTAGTGAAGGTGCTTGAGGCGTGCCCGAGCGCTCCGCACCAGCGGCCTCATGGATGTGTCCTGTTAATTTGTGCAAAAATGTTTTGCAGTACTTGAATGAAGAAATACAGCCTATTCTATGTGGGGAGAAGAAAAAAAAAGAAAAACAAGAAGCCTACAGCAAATCTGTCCAAAGCAAAGAGCTGTTGTGATGGAAGAAGTTAGATAATTCTGAACCTTACTGGAGTCACACGAGAGTCACAATGTTCCTCACCAAAATCGAAGACCGTTCAACCTGATGCATAAATCAGCTTTTGATCCTCTAGTCCTAATAGAGCTTGACCTTGGGCAATCCATTCATTTCCAAGGACACCAGTAACACATGTTTCGCACTGAGCCTTGTAACATTATAGTGGCCTACACATGCAGTGGTAATTGTTAAATAATGATAATGAATGATTATTGATTGAAGTCCTCTGTGTCAACTGCGCAGTTATTTGTTGGACTCTAAAATAAAATAGATTTGGTAATGGATTGACGTGACTTCAACATACAAAGAACATCATGCACAAGAGGAGCCACTATTACTGATTCTTTAGTTCATCGTTCTTTATGAAGGTATTTTCTGACCAGAGAGAAGGTAGAATTCCTGTGTCTCAGACAGAAAACAGTCATGAGTCCTGTTTAATAATCATTTCTCCTCTAAGGCCCCTCTTCCCAAGCAAAGATCAAGCTTTTCGTTTGAATCCCTTTTAACGTTTGTGTCTGTAGAATTGAGGAGGAGAAAAACGAGACCACACAAAATGACCAAAACCAATGAAGGACATGGACCATTAATTAAGGTGTTGAAGATTTATTTAAAATATAAAATCTAAAATAAATAAATTAAAAAAATGAGAGTAAGTGTGAATGGTGATGGGATTGCACAATAATCCATCAGTAAAGCAAGTGCCATTTCTTTTTTTGTCAGTTCACAGTGTGAAAGAACGTTCAATGCTTCCCTGATTTCATTAGCTGAGCTTGAACACTAGCTTGTGCAAAAACTGAATCTTGCATCCTCCTCTCGTCCATGAAATAAAATTTAAAATAAAAAATTTCTGAATCAAGATAAAAATAAAAATGTATCGAGCTGTCCCTCAAAAAGGATACCTCCTATACAGTTGTATGCATGCATACGTAATCCAGTATGTTTTTCTTCTAGTTGAAAAAATGTTTAATGCTTGAACATCCAATGATTAGAAGGCATTCAATTTGTATTAATGGAAAACATGCTCAGTTTTTTTTTTTGTAGAGAAGTAACACTATGTTTTTCTTTTCTTTCTAGTTATTAGAAAAATCACCACCACTTTTGTACTTAGAAATGAGTTAATTTAATTTGTGTGAGTTGGACACTGGATGAATATAAATTAGAAAGGCGATTCCCAAGCAAAACAGAGATAGGGAATTCCCGCATCAAGTGATCTGCCGTCCCAGCCAATCAGCATCCAGCTTCAGTTTGAATTGGCTTGCAATTTGTTTGATAACGTTTCTGTTGTTTCAGCCTCTGGAAGACTGAGTCGTTAGAGACAGGACCGCACTCTGAAAGCCTTCATAAACACAGCAGGACTGATGAGTGATTGTAACCAATACAATGGCGGCCAGCTTACCAACGGTTACTTGGGTACCAAAGGAGTACACAATCAGTTATAGACAAGTGTGTGTCCATCAAGAACAGTTTCCAATGAAGTGCATCAAGCATATGTGCATCTAATTTTCTTGTTTTGTTTGGTTTGTTTTGGGTTTTTTTGCACATTTTTGGCACATGTGCAATGTGTGTAGGAACAGCTCATGTTTTGACATGTAAGCTACACTCTTATGGTGCTATCTTAGGCAGTCATGCACTTTCTGATCCTGTGTGTATGCTCGTGTGTGAGTGCGTGCTTAGGTGTGTGTGCTAGCTTTCAGCTAATGTCATAATCCACCCTCCCCCTTCCTCAAAAACCCTGCAAATTTAACTACAGTGCATCATAAACCTCAATCACCCACAGACCATCCACAGCCCAGTTTTTCTCCCCTCATATGCACTATTATTATTATTATTATTATAATTATAATTATTAATATTCTTATTGTTCCCGTTATATTTACTATTATTACCACGATTATCAGTGATTATTACCATTCGTTTCTTAATTAGAATTCAATTTTAAATTAACTTATATTTTTTATACAAAAAGAAGTTAGCGTTTTTGTTTTGTACAGAGCAAAACTGTGCGTTGTGAAGAAGTGTATGGTCATGTAGACCCACTGCATACTGTTGCCCAAGATAAATGAGGAATGTCTTGACTGTAAATATAAGAGCAGTTTTATTATATTTAATTTTATTAAATATTTCTGAAAAACTCTGTCTGTGTGGTATTCTGAATTTCTGACAGTAGAATTGTAGGTGGAAATATTGCACACCGTCCATAGTGTATGAGCAGGCCAGGCATGTTTCATGTTGTGGAACTTGATGTGTGCTACCCTCTAGTGGAGCTCAAGTAGACTTCTACAAAAACTGTCTAAGAAGCAAACAGCATATTATTTCGAAACTGGTGAGTATATAGGCTATAGCAGCGTTTCTCAAACTTATTTGTCCTGGGGACCAGTCATGTCAGGCTTTGGGGCTGCAGGGCCCTGCACATATGAGTTAAATTTTGGTTAAATTTGAGATTATTGCCAAATAAATATATTACTGTCAAGTAAATATGATATATAGTAATTAGGTGGTTGTTGTTGTTGTTGTTGTTATTATAGTTGACTTTTAACATAATCTAAATTACATGTCTAGTCGCCCACAGGGATGATTTGGCACAAAAAATTTT
>JBBPDE010000148.1:6392041-6409070 GCA_037974605.1 Nannopetersius ansorgii | reverse complement strand
ACACTTAAATTTTTCAATGAAAATGTATTAAATGATTTAAGATAAAATAAGATACACCTTTTATAGTCCTACAAGTGGGAAATGTATATTATATAGCTGTTGGGATATAATAAACTTAGTTTATTATCCATGCTGGTTAGTATGTAATAAATGACTCAGACAACAATGCAGAATTTGCATATATGTCCTTTCTTTTAACCATATGCTGTGATCCGTGAACAGTATTGTGTGTTTAATTAGACATTGACACCCCTTGCAAGAACACCAGGGGGCAGCAGTTGCTTGATTATAAACTGAGAGTAATAGAATTCAGCTGCTGGACAGTTATATGCACTCCTGTTATTTCTGTACAGTTATTGGTTAAGATTGTCAGTTGGAAAATCATTTTTCTTTAAACTTTAAAGAAGGTAATAAATGGCTTTTAAAAGAACCATTGTAAGATTTTTAGGGTATGGTTTCCCTACTTTTGTCCTAGTGGCACACTGCTTTGCACATTTCCTCTGCTCCCAGCACACCTGATCTGACTAATCAGATCATTAACGACCCCTTACTGAGCTGAAGTGGGAGCATTAAAGCAGAGAAAGCACTAAAATGTCCCACACAGCAGGCCTCCAGCACTGGAGTAAGGAAACATTTTTGCTTTTGAGAACCAAAGGTGATTCTTCTATTAAAATGGTTTCAAGTTGCCCTTTATTTGGAACATTGTAGAGCTTGGCATTTTGAAATGTGCTTATTCTCAGCTAGTGAGGAGGCTATATCGCCAGATGTTAAACACACTGAGACTGAGGGCTCTTCCTCAGTCGTGTGGAAGAGGCAGCAGGTGTGGAAGATGTGGAAGGAAATGCAGAACCTGCAGAAGGAGATCAGAGACACGATGGTATCTACTGTTACTACCAGCTGTCTTGAGGGATGCTTCAGAGACGCAAAGGTGCACAACTCCCCTTTTGTATTATTATCTTAATTGAATAAAACATTGTCTCCTCCCTTATATAACATTAAATTCAGATGTTTCTGTCTCTAGGCTGAAATCATGCATCTCATCTCCAGAAACAAGCAACTAAGGAGCATCAATGAGGCAAGATTATTCCTTCAATCTCTAAGCTTTTATCGCATTCATAATTGTATATTGTACATGAAGGGCCCAAATACAGTCCTCCTCATGAACTACAGGTAACTATGCTTTAGATAACTGAAAACTCCTTAATTTGGGGTAAGTTTAGTCTGAGAATTAAGCTGCCATTAGAAAAAATAATGTCACACATTTTTAAGGGATTTTAAATTATTAATGAAATAGGATCATACACCTCTAACCACCAAAGATTTCCTGTTTCATTGCAGTATAAAAATGAGGTGACAAAGGGCCCATATTCCCTTAGTCAGCCACCAGCATGGTCCATTGCAATAAGGCAAAAAATCAGTGAATTGGATTCAAGAACATAACTGCTCAACATGAATGCAATGTCAGGGCAATCATTGCAAAGTTAAGAGATTTAAAACTATCATGAATCACTGTGGATGAGGATGCAAGGTTATTTGTCAGAAGCCACAGTGAGACTAATGGTCAGTGAAATAGAAAAATCTGCAAAGACCACAGTTGCAGATTACAGAGCCTACAGCATCTTGGTGTTACCGTGTAATCAAATAGACCTCTTTGAGCTCAGTGTGCATTTAGTGTAGAAATAAATATGGCTTCGGAAAAGAGCATCTAGTACCAAGCATTGGAGGATCTTGGGGCTGTTTTTCTTGCAAAGGCCCTGGCGGTACTGTTTACATACGTGGTATTATGGATGCATTATGAAAGTACCAGGTGATTTAAAATCAACATCTTGCTACTTCAGCCAAGAAGCTAAAATTTGTCATGGTTGGGTCTTCTTGTAGGACAAATGATTCAAAGCACACATGAAAATCCACTCAAAAATAATTAAATGAACATAAAATCAAGTGTTTTATTTTGGTCACCCCAGTCAGCTGACCTAAATCCAGTTGTAAACCTATGGGTTGAGTTCATAAAGAGAGTCCAGAAAAGAAGACCCGGGACCCAAATCTGGAGGGACTTTGAATTGAGGAGTGGTTCCTCTGTGTTCGCTTATCTTATAAACCATTACTGTACCCCTCCACACACACACGCTTATCCACCCATTAATTGGGTCGCCAACCGTTCCATGAATTACGGAATTGTTCCGCATTTGAAAAAAAAAAACATACTCCATATTGAACTGATATGCAACACACTTTGTTTCTTATTTTTGCAAAACCATAACAGGAAAATTACCGATTAGTCCACTAATGAAGCGAAACACAGAGGGAGACGCTGAGTGCAGCCAGCGCACAGGCGCGAGCACTGAAGAGGGGGTGGTGGTGGCCTAGTGGTAGGATACTTGCCTCTGGACCAAGAGGTCATGGGTTCGGATCCTACCTTCAGCACACCACCACTGGGTCCCTGAGCAAGACCCTTAACCCCAAGTTGCTCCGGGGAGAAACTGCCATTCCCTGTAGGTAGGGAATGGAAGTCGCTTTGGATAAAAGCGTCTGATAAATGCCATAAATGTAAATGAAGAGAGCAGTTATAGGAATTATACATGTAATTTATATGCCCATCTTTGTGCTAGAAAAATTTCTCAATGTCTGCGTTAAGTTACAAAACAAAGCAATCCAACATTAAATATATTAGAGGGAAGTCTGTGAACTTATAAAATGATTAGTTTAGTTTAGGGATCATTAGGGTCAGAAGGTTCAGCTGAGGGTGGATAGTGATCCAGTCCTCACTATTAAGGTCTGGCATTGGCCCTGCAATCAGGAGGTTGAGGGTTTGAATCCCAACTGCTAGTGTCACCACTCAGGTACCCACACAAGGCAGCAGCCCACTGTTTCACTTGGTGAAAGCATTATATGCAGAGAAAGAATTTCACATTAAATCAAACATTCAGAGGTCCAGGTAAGACCAGACACACCTATGTACTCTTCTTCCGGTGTTGGCAGTCATTCTCAAACTGGTTTGAGATCCAAAGCTCTATGGCAAGTTCATTGTAAGCATCCATTGGCCTATTCAACTCCAGTGGACTTAATTCCAACTGTTACTCTTCTCTGAAGTGACTGTTATTAAAACACTGCCAGAATATTCTGAGAGATACAAAAAAAGGTTACATTGCACTGGCTAATGTCAGTGTTTTTGAGTCGACCATGAGGTGAATAGCATGATAGCAGAGAGGAAACCACCTCTCTCCCAGTGGGATGATGAAGCAAAAACAGAACTTTATCAAGCCACACTGGACAGCTGGTCCTCATTTAATGGGACAATTAAATCTGAATTGTAAATTCTATGGGAAAACATCCAACTATTAACTGAAGATCAAAGCCCAACAGCTCTAACCACACAGGTCAGTCTACCATAATAGAATTGAAGCGTAAGAAACTTTGCACTTTTCAATCCCCAGACCTTAATCCATTGTGTTGTGGTAGGACGTGAAGCTTGGACGTCATACAAGAAAGCTCACTAATAATTTTGTAAGGGGTGTCAATGTGTGGGACTGATCAGCAGTTACAGTGCTGGTCATTGCTACTCAAGGGTTTATATGGAATGTTTGCCCTTTCAGTCAGTAAGTCTTCCTGTTGCTCACTTTTGGCAAACCTTGGTATGTGATCTCTGAAAGAATCTTGAGAGGTTCCTCTAAATGTGCCGACAACAGATATTGTCAGCTACCCAAATGATAAACTCATCAAATGTTCTCTCATATTCAGTCATTATCTAAAGTGCAGATTCTAAGATCAAACTGATTTATTCCTTTGAAGGACCTCGAACAAAACATCTTAAAGGTCCTTCACAGAGCAGAAGTCAGTGAGGAGACAAAAGCGTATGTATCCCTTTAATCATCTTTCCCTTTATCCCTTTAAAACTTCTCAGCTTTAAGACCAAGCTGTGTTCAACTCCTGTTGTTTTCTTTTTTAGCGAGGTTTGTGAGAAGATATGGACCACAATGAATGCAGATTATTAGAACACATGACCAATAAAAGTTCTTGACTTTTGTACCCTTGTACTCCAATTTAAACCTATGTGAAGGGTAAACGTGAGTTATCTTTTAGTGACCGTGACTTTATGTAATCAGCTAAGGTGTGTAAGATAAATAAGCAACATGTTCCTCAGGCAAATATCCGCAGTTCACCGCAATGAAATGATTTGTTGTGATGTATGCAATGTTTCCTACTAACAATATTTCAGTCCGGCCTTTATAGTATCTGCCTTTTCAGTAATATGTCGCGTGAAATTCTGTACCCCTAAATCAAACTTTCTGTCCATTCAGAGGACATTTAGATGGTCCAGAGACCAAGACACATCTACATACTCTTGTTTCGGTGTTGATGGCAGTCATTCTCAACCTGGAGATCCACAGCTCTATGGAAAGTTCTTTCATTATAATTCAGCACTGAATTTTAATAACCAAATCTTATCAGAATCAGCAAGCCATTAAGCAAGCTTGCTGTAAAACCTAGACAGGTGAAGTTATATGCTGTAAGCTTGCACTGATGATTTGGTTAAGAGGAAATCCAGTGGCCCGTACAGAGCTTTGACCCTTAACATAACTGGATACCTTTGAGATTAAATAGATAGTTATTGCAAGCCAATATCAGTTGAATTGAATTGAATTGAATTGAATTGGCTGACTGCACTATTGCATGTTTGGCTGAATATGTACAAATATCCACAGGCACCTTTCTCAGAACAGTGTAAGTTTGTTATATCGTCTGATTTAATGTAAAGAGGGGACCATCTCCATATTAATACCCATGGTAGGAAATAGGATGTCCAAAAAGGCCATATGTTGGTCAGTTGTTCACATACTTTTGTCTGTCACCATCCTTTCTGATAATTATTATAGTCACACTGTAATGTTTTATCTGTCTGTGAGTTCTTATAACAAAGTAACATGAAGGATGGTGACGACAGAGAGAATATTTGTTCCGATACTAATGATACGAACAGAGCTAGAAGATAAAGCTTAGATTGTAGAGCTATAATGATATGTGTATTTATCCAAATCTGTCATGGTACTCTGAACATAAGGCACAACCAAATTTAATTTGGGAATCTTAAAGCTGTATGCATTCACAAGTTAGCAACAAGCTATGCATCTAAAAATGTCTGACTTCCTGATTTTTATTTTTAAAGTTCCCGAAGTTGCTGGTCCTGGCATTAGTGTTTTACTATTTTTGAGGGGAGGGTTGGGCTTAAGCCTTGAATGGTGGAACCAATTTCAACACTCCTTTTTAGCTTTTATTATTCTGTTTATTTTGTACTTTTATATCATGAGAGACTTTTTGGATTGCAAGAGTTTATGTTCACATGAATGAAAATATACCTAACCTTGCACATGGAACTTTCTGCTGTTAGAATACGGTATCAGTCAGACTTGTACTGTAGCTATTGTCAGTTGTACTAAATGTAGTCTTCTCAGTTGTTTTGTGCTTCTTGTCTTTAAATACACTTTCCTTCATATATTCTGCACTTGTAGTCATGCTGTGTTTTTATTCTGTTCTTGTGTTGCACCATGGTTCTGGAGGAATGGTTCACTGTGTATATGGAATGTACTGTGTGTATGGATGAAATGACAATAAAACCTACTTAATGTGACTTGAAAAACGTATGCATTTGGGTTATTTGTTGTTTCCTTGTTGTACCAGACTCTTACTGTACCATGATGTCCAAACCTTGGCGTTGACTGAACTGAGACTGAACTGTGTACCATTACACTCCTACTAGACTGATATCAGCTTCCTCTTTTAGACCATGTACTTTTGGAGACAACCGGTGACTAATACCAAATGCAGATGAGGACATGCCCGTTGTTCTTCATGAGGTAAATTTTATTGCAGCTGATAGTGCTGTCCTTTGGCCATATGCTGGTTTTCATCATCCTCTATTTAACTGAACAGCAGTTATTTTAAATTATTCAAATCTGTTACTCTGTGACTGCAAAGAAAAAGAAAAGAACTGCTTGGGGTTTATATATATTTCTGGCTCATATTTCATTTATACTTTTGCAGGTTCAATTAGATTTTTGAGGTCAAGATACAATTCGGGTTTTACAGAGCTATACACTCCACAAATAATGATCTTTTGAATAAAATTATCTTTTTAGATTTATGAAAAATACAAAGACATAAAATACACCCATATGCCTGGTTTTGGTCATTTAAAAGCAGATTCATAAAAGATGTCAGACCACCAGAGGAGACTGAGGGCGAGAGAATGAAGTTACCTTTAGAATCAAGGCTATTAGTATGGGCTATTTGCCAATTTGCTGCAGTAACAGCCTCTGCTCTTCTAAGAAGGTGTTGGAACATTGCTGTGAGAATCTGATTGCATTCAAATGCCACAGGTGTATTGGTGATGCTGGATGATTAGTTTTAGATAACCAACCACCGCTTGTCTTTAAGATACAGTTTGGGCAAAATATCTAATTCTTTAAGAAAATCAGGTTATCCACCAGCTTGAGGCTTAAAAGCTGAAGTTTGATTTCATACATTTTATTTGGTTCTGTTTCCCCTCTTAGATTTCAGTATAAAAACTATTCCTTTCAGCCTCACCTAAAGGTACAGGAGGGAGATTGATCACTGCATCACTGTTCCACTTCTCCATAGCCCAGGGCTAAGGGGTCTTATATCGCTCTAGCTGGCGCTTAGCTTCGAAAATGGTGACCTTTGGTTCATTTATGGCTCTAGAGCATCCCATTCTAACTACCTTAATGTCCAAATGCTTTTCTATTGAGATAAAAGCTAAGTGAGTGAACAGCTTTGCCAGCAATTTGACATTAAAGTAGTTAGACAAGCTGGATTGTAAAGCTATGAAATTATATATAATTATAGACTAGTTATAATAACACTGAGGACCTCCAGGAACCCACTGGAGTTCAGCTCATTTTTTTGCATCACAAGTCATCTCTTTTTCATCCCTTCTTCTTTTAGAGACTAAATAAGCGTAGTGTTAGTGTTAGCATGGTGGGGTTCAGCTTAAGTGGAGATGATGAAGATAATGGGATTATGGTATTTTAGTGAAAGCAGGTTACTGTAGCATTAAAGAGAAAGGTAAGAAAGTGCAGATAACGAAAGAGCAGAGCGGATTATAAGGCATTTTGCTTTGTAGTGCTAACAGTGTCTCAGTTTCTCCCACCCTTAGTGAGAGATATGGCATGTTGGCCTTTGACCTTAGCACTAGTCAGTGCCTCGCTGTCTGGTTGATCTAATCAGAGGTCAAAGTCCCGTCCACGAGGCACTATCAGCAGCAGACTTGTTTGCGCTGCTCGCTGTGTCGTCCTCTCACTCCGCAGAAGCTCGCTCTTCCCTCGCAAACTTTGGGACATCCACCAGCACCATGTTTCCTCGCTGTGCTTTCCTGGTCTTGCTCTGCCTCTCCTCAGGTCTGGCTGCCACCCTCATGCCCTCAGCATCAGCTGAAGAGGTGCCAGCCGCAGACCCTGCAGCCTCTGAGCCTTTAGCAGCTGAAGTGCTAAACACAGAGCAGGTTGTGGACCTCATAGGGACCAACACAGTACAGGTTGACCCACCTGTGGAGGAAGGCCAGGCCCAGGCTAAGGCACAGGGACTCACCCAGGCTGAAGATGACGACTTCAACTGGGGCTTCGGCAGCGTCCGGAACAGTTTTGAGGCCGTTAACAGCTACTTTGACTCTGTGGTGGAACTGATGGGAGGCCGCAACGGTGTGTGCCAGTACCGCTGCAGATATGGTAAGAACAGAGCTGAACATTTTACTTTATTCACAATGTGGAGCTTTGCAGAAGTCTTAATATGACAGTTATACTGTTGTAACAAATAAACATGAATAAATGAATAAATATATGTAGATTATGCAAAGATACATGACTCAAAGCACACGTTTGGCTTCTCCTCTGCAGCCCAGCCATTGCATAATGACTGTTTCCTTAGAACTCAATGAAGAATTAGTCATACTAGGCAGATTTTAAGGAGCGTCTTGAGGTTTAAACTATGTTTATTTGTAATTGTTTAACTATGAATAGTTTTCACAGCAAATATGCAGCCTATATAAGTAGCATTAAATATCCGTTTTTCAGGTGGCCTCATGCTTTTGCACAATACAGTAGTTCTTGTACTGAAAACACAAGCAACAGATTACTGAAATGTATATGCATTATTCATATCCATAAAAATCCAGAGAGATCACTCTTCTCCCAGTGCTGTTGCCTCACCAAGCCAAACTGAAACCTGATGTTGACAGACCCATCACATGTTCCAGTGGGTGGTTTGATTTTGTTTTCTGTCGATCACACCACTCTTCCCTGAATGCACCTCAGAGTCGTGCTGACAAATTTGAAGCCTGCTTTGGGGCATCTGGAAACAGCTGTTTGGGAAGCTGACAGATACGCTCTCTTCAGCTAATCTCGACTGAATCAATGTTGTCCTGCTGGACTGTTTTTTAAACCTTAAACCACTGCTGCTCCAGTACACAGGATTCAGGTTCATATGGAGGCTACTGCTGATAGAATTCTGAGCAGCTACTTCATGTCTCCAACCTATGACTGAAACTTAGTGTTTACAGGATCTATCTTCATCTATCTACATCTAAAGCTACCAGAGACACACAAGCAAGTTCATTAGCTGCCCACTAAGTCTATGAAGTCAATATGAAGACCAGACCACCCTTTATGTATGCCTTCCCTCTTTTATAGGCAAAGCTCCTCAGACTCGCCCAGGGTACCAGGTCCCTGAGCCCAACGGCTGCACATCTTCCCTGCTTGGTTTCCAGGTACCGGAAAGTGTATGTGTCTCATAAATTAACTAACATAGACTAACAACCTGTGTATGTTTGATTTGAACTGTGTACACTGTCAAAAAATGTACTGTCCATGTATATTTTTGTCATCTGAGGTCTAAACTATGTATGTATGCTCAGAGGTACACCAGGGTCTTTAAAGGCCAGCGGTGCATCTTATATGGCTTTGAAGGTATATTACATTCACTTTCTCTGGAATATTTGTGCACAGATTAACTATTTTACATTGCAAAATTAAATTAGGAGTCAGTTATATGTAACCATACAAATAAACTGTATATTACTGCATAATTAAACTATATTATTGGAATTTAGAATTGGTATGTTTGGTATCGAACGAAAGGTACTGAAAACATACCATTAATGAAACCCCCCCCCTATTTTGTATCCTCAAAGTTACATTTTTTGACAGTGTAGTTCAGTTTTTGTTATTAAAAGCATACGCTTTACGCATAAATTTCAACATAAATTACATGCTGGTGTTATTTATATTAATCTGCATGCAAGAACATTGGTGACAAAGAACTAACTGGAAACGGTTTATTAGCATTGTTATTGTTTTCAAGCAATGAATTTAAATAATGTGTATTCATTTCTTTTTCCTTAAATTGGAAGCTTATTCATTAGTTTATTAGTATATTAACATTTATGCTTTTGCATGAATAAATTAGGAGATTTATAGATTTATATATGATTTATATATTTTAAAATTTTACTTTCATCTATACTTATATTTACTTTCTTTGTCCAGAGTTTCAGATGTCCAGATTTTAATTTATAATTTACTCATTGTTTTAATATTTGCAAAGTCAGAAAGGAGCGGTTCAGGATACATTTCACTGTGTGTTGTACTTGCATGACTGCATGTGACAAATAAAGAATCTTGAAACTCTTGAATCTCATTGGTTACCAGTTTGAGTATAATTAGGTACTGGTGGTTAAAAATGAAAATTCCGACCTGATTTTGTAACAAATCTGACCTGAAATGATAAAAAACAAAGCTGAGATTTTGAATATGTACTCTTCTTCCTCTATGGTAGAAGTTTTTGAGTACTTTGGGCATCCTAACTGGTTTTCAAAGCTTAATTATAAACAAAAAGTAGGATTACAGAATCTGCTTTGGAAAAAAGGTGGTGGCATGATCTTATAGAATAATGGAAATACATCACTAAGTTTCCCAGCTGAGTTTTTAGAAAGGCAGCACTAAATCCACACACTGTTCTTTCACAGCTTGACATGGGCATCCCGGCCATGACCAAGTGCTGTAACCAGCTGGACATGTGTTACGACACCTGTGGCTCCAACAAGTACCGCTGTGACACTAAGTTCCGCTGGTGCCTCCACGGCATCTGCGGCGACCTGAAGAAGAGCCTGGGCTTTGTGTCAAAAGTAGAAGGTGAGGAATGTGCTTGTACACACCCACAACTCACTTAAGGTGCGCAAGGAAAGAATCTTATATAACTCCTCTGATAACACATTGCAATAACACCCTATCAGAGTTTTACTCCATTTTACTGGTCTTCAGTATATTCTCCCTGTGTGTGTGAGCACATTTTTAACACATATACGTTAACCAAAGTGCCAGATGGTTCCCCTGATGGTTCCATTTTCTTTATGCTAATATAATATTAGCAAGGCTAAAGCTATCATATGTACAAGGTATTTGCAGAATACCAGACTAATGAGACAACCATGTACACATTTAGCTAAAATGGGCAAAAGGCCATTTATATCCCTTTTCTCAGCAAAAACTAAAACCAGGATAACAATGACAGTTTATTTATAGTCCTGATTTTCTGTATTAATAGATCAACTTTGATTAAATCTATGCTTAAGCTTGATGAAACCCAGCTTGAGGCAGTATGAGTGGAGAACTGTCTTACTGAACAAAACAGAAGATTAGAAAAATATCACACAAAGATTTCATTTAGAGCTAATGTGTTCATCTACCAAAGGCGGCACGGTGGCACAGGGGATGGCATTGTTGCCTCACAGCGAGAAGGTCCTGGGTTTGAGTCCCGGGTTGGGCGCAGGGTCCCTATATGTGGACCTGCGACGTGCTGGCGACTGTCCAGGGTGTACCCCGCCTTTGCCCATTGCAGCTGGGATAGGCTCCAGCCCCCCACCCCCCCCACCCCGACCCTGAATGCAGGAACAAGGGGTAGATAATGGATGGATGGGTGTTCATCTACCCTGTGTATACAATGACTGGCCATTTTTAGAAACACCAACCATATATGTGCAATTTATGGATTACCATCTGTTGGCTTTCAGCAACCTGAAAGCCAACATAAATTCTGTCAATCAGTGGAAATGGACCACCACTGACCACATATTATGTGGGTGGTAGAGTGCTGCATCTTTTACATCACTCTTCTACCGTATATCTTTTTTTCTTCTGCTGCCGTTTTGTGAAGCCGCACACGTTGTAATAAGACTGTATCATCCACAGTCATTTTCAGCAATGAATAAGCACTCAAAATCCAGATCTTGAACTCACATAAGGCTGAAACTGGGCTGAGTTTGGATGTGCACACTGATGTGGATCATGCACACAAAAGAAAAGCAGAAAACACAAAGTGAATGAGTATGAGGCCATTCTGCTGAAGAGAATCATTTTACAGTACACTGGCTTAAAATTATAAATTAATAACCTGAAGTTCCTATTACACACATCTGAAACATTAAAGGCATTCAAGCGTTCAACAAGCATCTCTGTGCTCCAGTGCATTTGAATACAGGCCCCTTTCTCCTTTCTCCTAGATTTTCTTTCACTGGCTACTGTCGGAATCATCTGTTTAGTTCAAAAGTCTGAAAAAGACCCCAGTAACTCCAGGACTTAATCAAAAGGCCACCAATTGACTCATTTCCCCTCTCACACTACCAGATTATACACACTTATAGGGGACTCCTCTTTTCAAACAATTTGTGTTGAAACAGTTTGTGTCTATTTCTGTTATGTGTAGGTACAATGCACATTATACACTGGCAAATCAATGATTTTGAACTAAATAACAGAATAAATGGCCTTCTCTGTCTCTTTCTCAGCCTGTGAGGCATTTGCAGACACCATGTACAACACAGTATGGACTCTGGGCTGCAGACCCTTTATGAACAGCCAGAGGGCAGCATGTATCTGTGAGGGAGAGGAGAAGGACGAGCTGTAAGGACCAGGGCTGTTCCTGCAAACCATAATGACACACCACCTTAAAACACCTGCAGACTGATCTAGACAAAAGCCTTATTGGACTCCAGAGAATCAGTTTGTGAACTGGTGCTAACGACTCATTCTGAATAGGAACAAAATGCTCACACCAGCTCTGGACATTCCTCTTTATTGTTATATGTGTAGTTAAAACTTTACTTACAGGGTAACCTGGGTAGGTGTAATTCTGTGCGACTTTAAATAGTACTGGTCTGCGGGGAACGGGTCAGTGTAAGTTTTCCAGTCACCCAGTGGAAGAACCAGTTACTGTGTACAGTTTTAGTATTTCACTTAAGAAAGATAAGACTGTTTCACTCTCAACCAGAGAATCCAAGGAGACATTTCCCCCAGTAGACAATCGTGGAAAAAATGGAATGATGATTCTGAAGGAAAACAGCAGTAGGACAGGTAATGAGTTTGCCTGTGGCTGAAAGTCAAAATTGCCTAACCCTTTTTTTAGTGTCAGTGTGTGTTCTGACTGTAATATATTCATAATTTATTAAAACACTGTCTTCCAAATTACACTTGTGTTTGCTTCATTTCACACATTCATCAACATGATCAAGACAATGATCATCGGTATGTCTTCAGGAAACTACTCTAAATATTCCTTAGTAATTTTGTCCTTTAGATTAGATTGACTTTATTAATCCCACAGTGGGGAAATTCTTTAAGTGGAGAAATTCTTTAATTCTTTATTTAACTCTATTGTTATATATTCTGCTAAATAAATATAAGACTCAAAATTGGCCTTTGTGTTATTTTCAGCAAAAAGAAAGAATAAGTTATCAGGACAAAATCAGTGAATATAAAAGTTGCCCCATTATAGTCACACATGAACACAACACAGCATGGCACACAGTGTGAACAGTGTGAAATTCTTTCTCTGTATTTAACCCATTCACCAAGTGAAGCAGGGGGCAGTCAGCGACGCAGCACCCAGGGAGCAGAATGTGGGGATGGTATCTTGCTCAGAGGTACCTCAGTGGTGCTCCCCCCCGCAGTCCTGGGATTCAAACCCACAACCTTCTGATCGCAGGGGCAACTCCCTAACCACCAGACCACCAGCTGCCCCTCCCAGTATTGATATTGTGTAAAACCATAGGTATTCACAGTATATTCACTCTAAGATGTGTCTAAGACAGTTTCAATTTGTGCTAGAAGGGACAACAAAGCCTTAGTCTTAGTAAATATGTATAAAACATTTTATTGTGGCTGTGAGTGTATTCTTGCCAGTAAATTGTAACAAGAATTTTTCCTCAAAACGTTAGTAATATCTTTGTTAGAACAAGACAGGTTTAGTTCCTGTTTTCTCAGTGCACTCGAGACATTGCACAGATTTGTTTAGTTCCATCAGCAGCAGTTATTTATTCTAATGAAGGACTGATTAGATGAAGTAAATGTAAATGCATCCTCTGGCTGTTCTCAAAAAGCATTTGGAAGTGGTAAACACTCTCACACAGCAAATCACAAAGTATTTGTATTTATTCTACCATAACTGTTTACTGGAGAAATACATACAACCACAAAGAATTGATTTACACATGATAAAGACTTCCGGACAGTAATCAAAGCACAGCATTCAGTGAGTTTTGAATCTGCCATTACTTAATCTCCTCACACCACACCCTCTCTGAACAAGGAATGTAAAATTTTGCCTTATGTTTCTGGAACTATCAGTCATTCTTTATGATTTCCTCCATTAGCCCTTAACACAAACCTAAAGCATATCCAACTTATCATCAACAAAGACATTTAGAGACTCTAGCTTTGTCCCTTTGCACACTTTCATATTAAATCTGCCCCCAGAGTATGTTGGGATGTGTGCATGTTGACACTGTTCATAATAAAATGCATCAGCATGTGGATATATAGGTTTCTGTTTACTAATGTGTGTTATTTGACTATATCAAAGGAGTGCATTGGTCCCTTTATGATTGCGCTGTTACAGTGACTTTTTTGCCTGCATACAAGGAAGTGTGGAGTATATTCCAATTCCTACATACTTGTGTTTTGCAGGATACATCTGTTTGGCTTTGTTGGATACATACTATACTATACATGGGCAAAAGTACTGGGACACACCTATTTTTCAGGGTTTGCGCTAGGCACCTTACTTACAGTGAAGGGCTTAATCTTAATGCTTTATCATACAAAGACATTTTGGACAACCCCAGGCTTCCAAGAAGAACCTTTTCTATTCCAACATGACTGTGCCCCAGTGCACAAAGGAAGGTTCATAAAGACATGGTTAGAGGAGATTGGTTTTATATGAGTTTGATGTGGAAGAGAGTGACCCAAACAGAGCCCTGACCTCAACCCTATCCAACACCCCTATCCATGGGGTGAACTGGAATGTAGATTATGAGCCAGACCTTCTTGTCCAACATCAGTGCCTGACCTCATAAATGCGCTACAGAATGAATGGGCACAAATTCCCACAGAAACGCTACAGAATCTTGTGGAAAGCCTTCCAAATAGATTGGAATCTGTTAGAGCTGCAAAGGTGGGAGCAACTCCATATTAAAGATTGTGTGTTTGAATGCAATGTCATTAAAAGTCCCTGTTGGTGTAATGGTCAGGTGTCCCAATACTTTTGTCACAACAACACTGCGACAACAGGAGAAGGATACAGTTTGAACAGCCCTAGTGAGATCCTTTGGCTTTTCAGTTCTTCAGTTTAACGTCTTTTTTAAAAGTAAATATCAAAATGGGCCCTAAAGTTTTCCAGTATCAACAAAACACAGTAATTGTGCAGTAAAAATATGCAGAGGTTTGTACTCATTTCCAAAACATAATTAGGCTGGGGTGCCCAAAGTAGTGTTAAAAGTACATTAAAAGGCAGAAATAGCCAGTAAACGAGTAAACAAAAGAGACAGACCCGTTCAAATACAGCAAAAACAGGCCCTAAACAAAAGTTCATGAAATGCGGGCGTCTGAAGAGTTTGCTATGACTGCCAGAGAATATAGGTTTGTAGTACTGCATGGTACATTTCAGAACATCCACTAACTTATTAATTAATACATTAATTAACAGGTTATGAGCTGAGATTACTTAGCCTGAGGCCTGAGATATTTAGAATGAAGTAAGAGACTGCTGACTTTTCCACAAAATATTGGTCACAGCATCATTTCTTCTAATACTTGGTTAACCTCACCGTTATTAATGGGATCGCTCCTGTCATCAATCTCTGTGCCTGTGCCTGTGCCTGTCATTTTTTAGCCAGCCTTTCTACAATCTGAGCACTACTTGGACACTCCCACTTTCCAGGATGATAACTGTAGGGTGTCTGTGTGGGACTGGTTCAACAGACAAGGTGGAAAACTGGGACATTCTGAGTAATGAGCAGAATCACCAGACCTAAACCACAATTCTCAAAGTGGAACAGCAGGTGAAATGACGAAATAGACACAGAGGAACTGAAATGTGCACCCAGTTTGCATAATGGTGGGTTAAATGGACAGGAAATCCCCAGAGACTGCAGAAGTCTTTGCCTGTTCTTAAGTATTAGAAATGATGCAACTAACTGTTCTGGCTGGTGAGTGACGTTTAAATGTGATGTGAGGGTGTGTGTGTGATGATGATAAAGCTGAGTGTATCGTGACAGAAATCACTCATAACCTTTAGATGTGTGCGAGTATGTTTGTGTGTGTGTGTGTGTGTGTGTGTGTGTGTGTGTGTGTGTGTGTGATAAGCATGTAGATGAAGCAAGGTCATCAGGTTTGAGTGAGCAGTTGTGGAAGACCAAAGATGAGTGGTGTGTGTATGTGTGTGTGTGTGTGTCATGGGTCCGGCAGTATGAAGATGGGTCCACCAGTCAGTGTGTGTTTTTCCTGGTGTTGTTCGGTCCAGATTTCTCTCCTCAGCCGTGTACGACAGCCCTGAACACAGCGAGACTCACCCTGCCCACAAACCAACACCCGACAGTGCAGGTACACCTCCTACACACACACACACACACACACACACACACACACACACACACACACGACTCAGAAACACACATATAGCATCAGATCACACATACATACACATCGTCATACACCTACAACACGGTACGAAAGGCTTGCACCAGTTTAGCAAGGAAAAGGATTTCTCTTATTATTATCATTATTATTATTATTATTATTATTATTATTATTATTATAAAGTGATTATAAAAACACTGTTTTGTGTAAAATGGGGGAGAAAGATCCCATTGTAAAGATGCTGTAAAGAACTCATGTCCTCTAGTGGTGCTATAGTAATCTCTGGGAAAACATTTTTTCTATTGGAAGACTGAAAAAAACATCATCTCATTATGTGTCTTAAAGGTGTGGAGGAACTTTTGCTAAAAACTCCTTCTTGCAACACTGCTGTGTGGTGGA
This sequence comes from Nannopetersius ansorgii, assembly GCA_037974605.1. Lineage (NCBI taxonomy): Eukaryota > Metazoa > Chordata > Actinopteri > Characiformes > Alestidae > Nannopetersius > Nannopetersius ansorgii. The sequence continues at coordinate 6,392,694 of JBBPDE010000148.1, read as the reverse complement.
AACGTGAGGGTGTTTCACTAGCTGGCTAGTGGCCAAACATTACCCAACATTACCGCTAGGAAGCAGAATATCATGTCTGTATTTATTAACCTCTATATCAGCAGTTACACAAGTAGTCAGGATTTTTTCACCATGGCAGACTCGATATTGTATTTGCATAATGCATGCAAGTGGGGAGGAAAACACCGAAGGATACAAATTGTGTCAAACAGATGAGGCCAAGGGACACATGACAGATAATATGCTAAATGCTAATTTTAGGCCGGAATGCCCCTTTAAGAGCCAGGGTTCAAATTCATTTCAGAATGTGCAAAGAATATGTATGTTCAGTAATTAGTTTCTTTTATATATTTCTTTGTCTTCCTGTTTAAAATCAATTAAGAGTTGATATGATTTGCTGGAGGCACATAAGTCAGGTTCTTCTTTTTCTCAGTGCACTTCAGTTCTGCATGCATTCATTAAATTCCACCACCAGAACACCAGTTTGCACTTAAAGGGCTAAAACTTAATGAAGTATTAACATCTGGAACAGGCAACGGTTACGGTTGGTTAATGCTTTCTAGGTGGCCTATCACTTCTCTCTCTCTCTCTCTCTCTCTCTCTCTCTCGCTCTCACACACACACACACACACACACACACACACACACACACA